>JAJHUR010130840.1:0-37324 GCA_027495735.1 Lutjanus campechanus | reverse complement strand
TGTCTATGGAAATTTTAAAGTCTGTCCTCAAAGATTCTCTTTGACTCGAGCATGGAAAATATGCTTTTTGGGTACATTCACTGGGAGTCATGGCTCCAAAGACTGTTTTGCTTCAATGTCAACAAAAAATGTGAACATGCAGCAGTCTTCGACAAGTTGAAAAATATCTCAAGCTCATGGTTATCTGGTATGCTGTGGCAGCCCTTCATATCCAACAACTCCTCATACCTAAATGACAGAAGAGGTCGGCTGTCGGTGACTCCCAAAACAACACACTGTTAGAGAGCAGCAGCTACTGGCAGCACTGGAACTTAAGTACATTATGTAAGTGGTTAATGTTGTAGAACTGTCGAAGTTTGGTCACAGAAAAGATTGTGGTTTGGGTTCAAATAAATATGTTTCATGAAGTTATTTTAACCACGTGCTAAACATGAAACAGTTGCATTGTGGTTAGGTTTAGGCATCAGAACTACTTGATTAGTTTTGGGGAAAACATTGTGGTTTGCGTTAAAATAAGTAATTTACATTATGTTAAACATGTGCTTAATGCAACATAGACCCTGAGTACAAGGACTATCAGTCCTCTCCAGTGGCCCCGTTTCAACTCCAGCCTGTAGCCCTTTGATGCATGCCATGTCTTCTCTCGCTTTGCCTTCCTGTCAAGTCTTCAGCTGTACTGTCTAATTAAAGGCAAAAATGCTCAGAAACATTCATTTAAAAAAAAAACAACTAAAAAAGTGTGGTTAACATTGTGAAATGGTCTCAGTTTGGTTCGGTTTAGGCAACGAAAGCTAGGTCTTGTTTAGAAAAAGATCATGGTTTGGGCTCAAACAAGTACATTACACTATATTTAACTCCTGATTAACAAATGGTTGCAGTTTGGTTGGGTTAAGGCACCAAAACTACTTGGTTACATTTAGGAAAAGTTTGTGGTTTTTCATTAAAATATGCACTTACATTACATATACGTAAATGTGTGCAACACTGTGAAACGGTCGCAGGAGAGATCGTGGTTTGGGTTAAAATAAGTATGTTACGTTAAATTAAACACCTGATTAACATTAAATGGGCGTAGTTTGGTTAGATGTAAGCACCAAAACTATGTTCAAGAAAAGATAGCGGTTTGGGTTAAAATAAGTATGTTATATTAAGCACGTGATTAACATTAAATGGTTGTAGTGAGGTTTGGGTTAGGCTCTAAAACTACTAGGTTTCATTTAGGAAAAGATCGTCATGTGGATTAAAATAAGTGTATTACGTGACGTGGCAGCCATTTATTTGATGAGGAGAGGCCATTCTATTCCATCAAACTGCATGAAACACGTGGGTAATCTTTCCAAACGGTCTGAGTTTAGTCAGGTTTAGGCACCAAAACTACTTGGTTAGGTTTAGGAAAAGATCCTGGTTTGAGTTAAAATACGTGCCTTATGTTATGTTACATAAATCACATTATATTACATGTCATATGATGCAAGTCACATATGACACGTAACTTAACTGAAACCTTTACATAAGTCAACTTTGAATTTCGGTTTCTCACAGGATATGAAACCAGGGTGAAAGTCTTATGTTTGACCCATCCATCCATCTTCATAATTGCTAGAGCCAGTAGAGGTCTCTGCCTAACAATAAACATAAATATGGGTTATAATAAGATGCTGGCATAGACGACCTACATGGCCGTTTTTCTGACGAGGACAGGCTGTCATATCAGAAATGCATCAATCTGTTTCAGAGTGCAAACATGTCTTTATTTCACTGCAGCCAGAGTTGAACACAGGCTGATCTGGGGCATTATTGTTGCATGAGGGTTTGGACTGAAGCCTTGAGAAATAATAATAAAAAAAGGAGAAAGGAGAGATGTCTTGTGGGTATTTTCTGTGTTGCTGCAGCTCGTCTTTCACTCTGATTGTTCGAAACAAAGCATTTGCAGCGGCTTGTAGACAGTGGCACATTTCTGATTAATGTGTTCCTCTGTTTTGCATCTATAAATTATTAGGGATGACACCGGCTTTGGGAGGCAAGGCTCCCAGCAGGTGAGCCTTACAGTATGGATTTATCCCACACCAATAAAAGTCTCCGAGCTAGTATTGAGGGCCCCGCTATGCATTATTATTCATGAATCCCTCTTCCTCAGTGTCTTCTCCCCTGTCTGCCCCATTCTCTCTCCTGCTCAGGAAACACACAGACCATACAATGCTATGTACAAGCCTTATGCTACATGGATTAATGCAGCGGCTCAGAAACAGACGTGGGCTGGTTGCTAAAACAGCACAAGCTAAAACTTGGGTGGAGATTCCACATGTCAAGCCACCCAGCCTGAGAAATAAATTTGGATGAGCTCAGCCTAATGATATAATTTAGACAATAAACTTAACCCAACTTAACAAAACTTGGCATAAGACTAAAAATAATATGAAATATATCCCAGTGTTGGAATGCAGCGGTCAGTACATTCCAGCAGAGCATTATCTTCCCTGCCAGCTCCTAACAAAGTCCAGTTGTGCTTTTGAAATGGCACACTTAAATGCAGCGCCAGATACTTTGGAGAGTGATGGATTATCACTAATGTACAGGCGAGAGGGTCAGGCTTCTGGGAGGTGGTGTCAGCGAGGGGGGAGGCTGCTGCTTGTCCTCGGGCTGCATTGAGTTCAGCTTTTAAGTGCTAAACCCTTGAAAAAACAAACAAATAGGCTAATGCACAGCAGAAATATGACCATCATCGTTTCTGGGTTGTTGTTTTTTTTTGCCACAATTAAGTCGAAAACGGTATTTTACTGGCTTGGAAAGAATTGCCAGCGGCTGTATTTATATTTATATGCATTACTTCAAACCAGTTAAACATTCAGCTTATGGGAATATTTTAAAGAATTCTGGAGTCGGACCGGTAAACTGTTGTTCACAGCCTCTGTGCTCAGGATTTTTTTGGGTGGACCTGAAACATGGCTCGGTGACGTGCCGGAGCCATGGTCCCCCAACACTAAATAAGCCCCACAAACCAAAACACAAACACCACTGCCGGTCGGATATGAACCCACTTTCAGCAACTCAGTCCAAATCAGCCAAGCAGTTCACTTCCGCTCACTTCAGTTCCAACAACCCAAACATTATTTTAACCCAAACCACAATCTTTTCCCAACCATTTTCCCATTTTATTGCCTGAACCTAACCAAACTGCAACCCTTTTACAACAGAAACTACACTCAGGTGCAATGTCACATGAGTTGTGTCATGTGACCTAAGTAACATAGCTAAGGTAAGGTCGCTGCTGGTACTCTCCAGTGGTAATACTTGTTTTAGGAGTTGTTTTTTCTTGTTGTTTTTTTTTACATCTTTAGTGTGGACTTAAGTCACATGACTTGGACTCAGATTTGATGACTTAAGGCACAACTTGACCACATTCGAAAGACTTGCAGCTTGACTTGACCTGAAACAATGTCTCATGACTCCACTTTGAATTGAGCATCTTGACTTGAAAGTACTTGATACCTGACACCAGAGATAATTTAGCTTGTGAACACAACTTACACGGTGATCAACAAAAGCTGAATTGCAGTTTACAAAATGTACGGGTCGAAAATTCGAGACGGAGACGCAACAACTTCCAACTTTGTTCAACAATTGAAGTCGCACAAAGAATGGTGAGTCCAGACTGTGTTGTTAAATGACTCGAAACTCAATATTTAGGACTTGGGACAAAGACTTAAGACTATTCCGTGACTTGTTAGAAATGACTAGGTCGGTCCCACCTCTGTATGCATTACAGCTACTGTATATGCAACAAATCTTTCTGTCTGAGTTCATTAAGTACCAATTATGATGATGAACAGACGGACTTGCATACAAACCTTACAAAGTTCATGAATTGTCTCAGGTTCACCTGGAAACAAGCTTTATATCTCTAAAAGCATTTATTTGTATGCATAAATTTAATGCATTTTCAGTGTGAATTGCATGTGATCACACTTCTAGAGAAAATTGCAGCTATAAAACATGTATTCCCACATCAGTACTTTCATGGCTCTGTTGCAAAATAATTACATGTATATATTTACTGTATGTTTTTCCTTTTTTTTTGCATTTTTCCATTTATGTTTTATGTAAAGCAGTTTGAATTGCCTTGCTGCTGAAATGTGCTACACAAACAGCCTTGCCTCGCCTTCTAGATGTTATGTCTCGGTATATACTTTACATCAGTGTAGTAAAGCAATGCAATTAGAGTTTGTGTTTACCCCATTCATGTAATACATTAGAGTGGGACTATGGAAATCTTCCTACAGCCTCACTTGGTCTTGCATGACCAGTAACTTAAAGGTATAATATGCAACATTTTCCCCAAAAATATGTATATATCCCTTTCAATCATCACTTATGACCTATTATAGTGTGTGGTCGTATCTGCATCTGCAGAGACCCTGCAGCCCTTTATTGGATTTCCTTATAATTTCCTCATTATTTTGTTGTGCTCAGGATGTTTTACCAACCCAAAACGTTATTAATTGACGTTCTGATGCATTTATGAACAGCTTGGACAGGGCAGATCCTGTATCTGTCACTGTCAAGTTGGTTGCCCTAATTGAACTTTGGGGAACCAAATTTCTTCCTTGTCAGTTTTCGTTTGATTTGCAGCTTGTGGAGATCACAATGCCTGATCTATGCCAGATCGTTGATCAATCAGGCAATCTTGGATGGATTTCTGGCAGATCAGAAATTTCAGGGGGCTGTCTGCAGTTTGAGCAGTTCGATTTCCCACGTGGCTGCTATTTAACTCTTCCCCCGCCACTGACGAGATATCTCATCTATTGCTCTTTTTACTGCGGGGTGGTAGGGGAGGCTCTGATGCATCATCTGACAAAAAATTGTCACTCAAAGTAGAAGGGAATCACTGGAACTGAGCAGCAGAAGAAGAGGATGGTGTCATCTAGCATGAAAACATCGATGCTCAGCTGCAGATCCGCAGGTGAGACAGCATCATGACCCACCCACAGAGACCAGGTACAGACCTCCACAGCAGCTGGGACATGGTGAGGCTGCTCACACTGCACACCCTCTGGGAGTCACGCCGCAACCAGGACAAAGAGCAGTGCGATCCAGGCACAGAGCGGGGCTGTTCACACTGCAGTCTCCAGACCTCCACAGCAGCCGGGACACAGCGAGGCTGCTCACACCACAGCTCCTGGGACTCACGCCGCAGCCGGGGCAGAGAGCACTCCAGCTCCTGGGTCTCTTGGACAGTGTTTCAGGCGGGAGTTATATATATATATCACACCTAATGTGATATATATGTTTTTTTTTTATCTGAAAAGTAGATTTGTTGATGCAACCAACCAACATTCAACAGCTTATATAAAAAAAGAAAGAATGAAGGTAGAACAATACAAATTTTGTGTAGAAAACTAGAAGATTTGGTCTTTCTTTTGATATATGCTCCATGCTCACATATTCATAGAACTGAATATTCTGTGGGTGTTGAAAAATCTGTGAATTTTGTCAAAAATGCTGGCACTGGCTGGCAACTTTATTAAAAATACACTGTTGATGTACGACTGAACTTCAGGTGTAGTCGTGGGTTCTAGCCTAGATAATAAAAACTTGTTCTTGTGCAACTGTTATTCGGTTTTTGTCTTCAACATCATCCTGTAAAACACTTATTTGTCCAGGTTTCGGAAGTCGCTGATAAACAATGTCATCCTGCTGACGGGAGCATCAGATTAAAAGTTGCTTGTGTGGATAGTTCTGGAAGGAGATGACAAATGATCTGTTTTTCATTTAAGTTGGAGGACTTTTTCATTATTCCCACTGTAACAAGCCTGCAGGGTTTGTCTCGAGCATTAGAGAAACAACAGGCTGGTTGTAGTGATGGATTCACAAAGTTTGGGGCAGTTCTTTAATATGCTTTAATGATTATATATATATATCTCTCTCTCCATGTGCCTCAGCAGGGACTTGATGTTGGAGTAACAGGTGGATGCTGTAAACATATGTTTCAGGTGCAGACTGTGACAGACACGTCTCAATAAAGGATCTCTTTTTGCGCATTCATGAAAGTGACACTCTGCTGAGAGTGCAGTTTTTCATCCTGCAAAGTCAGGGAATTCTGATAACTACTTTAATGTCACACTAGTCAAATGTATAGTCACATTGATGTGAAATTTAAATGATGCCTTGTGGCACTTGCCTCTCATCCTGTGTGCTATGATCGGAATTTAAAGTTCCATATTTTGAAGAGTCATACACCGAGGACTAAAGCTATTCTGTGGTTCTATTTTTCAGCAGATGTAACTTTGCCTCTTTTCACACCTTCGAGATTAAATCGGTTTGCGTCTTTACCTTGGCTTTGTAAGCATTCGCACTGCCTCTCAGTTTTCAGTCTGCACAACAGGATGGTCCATCCATTCATCCAACACTTGAGTCCAGAGCATGAAAGCTACTGGACAGGCTGCAGTGGAGTTTGATAAACATGTTCATGATCCCTTTGACCTTTTACATGTGTCGCTATCAAACCAAAATGTTCCCTTTAATAACCTTTTTACCAGTTAACATGTAGTGTTCATCTTTTGTTTCTAAGCTTTGCTTCTTAACCATGCGCATACGTGTAGCATTCTGAGCTAGCATGTAGCTTTCCTGAGGACATGCACAACCAACGCTCCAAACAGACATGGGATGGATGGGAAGAGGCAGCCATAATAAAAGCAAGTATATCTCCAGCCTCAGGGTACTCCAATGATTTATCATTGCACTTGTACACAGCTTTTAACAGGGATCAAAATCTGCTGCCTTCATTACACATTAAAACTTGTTTTTTTAAGTCTTAATCAATAAATTATGAATTAAACATAATTTTTTTCTGGAGCTGATGATGGAAGTAACTACAGAATGAACAATCTAGCTTTCGCTTCATCTCTGTTGAGAAATGTACATGCTCAGTATCCACCCACACTTTCTCCCGCCACATTAGCGCCGTTAGCATCTAGCTGAGTCTGGCTAAACTGGAGATCCCGGCTGGACCAGGACCGAACACAGCCTCCGAGACTGACTGTGGCCAGCTTGACAGGGAATACAGTACCAAGTGATACAGTGATCCACATCTCAATAAATAAGGGCTAGGGATGTAAACCTCCAGGGTCCTTGCTCGGAACCCCTGCATCATCGAACTCTGCCTTCATGTTGATCTGATTTTGTGACCGCAGCCAAAATTATGCAAAATCTGTCCTGCAGGCATACAAAACTCCTGGCAAAGTAATCCAAACTGTCTCCAGGACTATATTTTTCCATAATGACTCAGTAGCCTGTAGCACAAACAAGGTTTGGACCACAATAAGATTTCAAAAGCAAAATCATCCGTTCTTTGTTCATTTTATAACACTGGTATTGTTGTGTGTCTCTGGGAGGCACTAGCTGGGCGGTAGAACTCCAGTCCTGTTTATTCATGAGAACCGCACACAAACAAAGCGAGGCCTTTAGAGAGGTCACATGGGTTAAGGTTTGGCCAAAACAGAAGTCACTTATTATTGCAGTGTTTTATAGCAATGCCTTATTTATGTGCTGAGGTTTGCTCTGTGCCATGAATATGAAGCAGCTATGTAGCCTGATAAATGTGGGTTACAGGGGCTGGGAGGAGGTGGTAACAGCTGAACTCAAGGTCAGCCGTGGCTCGCTGATTGCACCAGAATTCTGCAGACGCCTCACTGATGAAACCAAGAAAAAAGCCTAAATGAGGAGGGCACTAAAGGCTCGACCTCGGCCGCGAGAGGTTCCTCCTCGCAAGACTCGACTTCCCTGACATGACAGGGCAAACTCTTTTATGGGCCATCAGAGAGACAGAGCGGTGTGGTCAGTATGGCTGCGCTGCTGCTCCCTTTATAAGATTCAGTTGTGCGTAGCGGCGCAATTTTAATCAGATTTTTAATTAAATTTTGCCTCATTGAAGATCTCTCCGGGAAATAGATAAGCAACCACGGAACGATAAAGAAACAAACGGCGTTGTAGATCTGCGCGGAAGTGTTTCCAGCGAACACACGGGCTGAATTAGTGGACGCGCGGATATTTTGTGGATCAATATTTGCTGGTCCCCTGTGCTGTCCACAGGCTGAGGAAAAGTGTAGCTGAAGGCTGTATTTTATTCCGGGGCCCTCAGGCCTCTGCTTAACTGATGATTACCATTTTAACTAGTCCTCATAGGACACGGAGCAATCAATAGAAGAGGACATTGCTTTCAGAGAGGGTATGGATTCTGTTACATAATGGGGACGAGCTGTATCACGGCATATAAACATGCAGGATGTCAAATCAGACTGTGACAGAAGATGACATGCAAAAGAAGCGAATGCCAGAGGCTGCTTATTAGCATTAGACACGCATGTGATGGAGTTCACGCAGGCAGACTCATTATTCAATCTCGCATGTATGTCTGTCTGATGTGCATGTCCTCACATTACTGTCGCCCCGGTTACCTGAAGCTGAGTCTTGACAGGTCTTCCCCCGATGCAAACGATGCCCAGCTATTGATCCCACTGTCAACATCAACAACAACACAGTGAACTCTGTAAAGTCATTAGAGCTCCTTTTAAAAGCAGACTAATAAACTGCCAGATCTGTCCTCATATTACACTGTTACACTGAACTCACACTTGTCAGGGAGTGACACAAAGCTAGGAGCTATCTGTGCTTGTTTATGTCACAAAAATACTTTTATCTACACCATGTCGTAAAAACAAAAAAGTTGAGAAAACTCAAAGTGGCAAGGCAACGGACTGCAATAGATTTTTGCATTTTGAGCCCAACTCAAGTTCTCGAGTGTTTAAAAAGTTTTACCAACTACTGATCTTTTGTTGAGATAATTTACTTTTCTTTTTTAGATAAACTTAAAGCTTTGAATTTGAAAAACTCAAAACATTGAATAAAGTCACTGAAGTGAAAGTAAATGTCAAAATTTTAATATATTTAATTTTTCTAAAACTCAAAGATTAAAGTTTATCTGAAGAAGAAAAGTAAATTATCTCAACTAAAGATTATAGGTCAGCAAAACTTTTTAAACTTCAAAATGTAAGGGTTTGAGCTGAAATTTTAATTCATCATCAGCTTCATCAATTCATCAGCGCTGAAGTTGTTGGAAATTGACCACATTGTCCAGTTTGAATGTTTGTTTGTTTTTTACTGCAATTTGTTAATCTGCTAACTAAATATACAACATAATATGTACAGTATTTATACTGTAGCTATACTTTAATAAGTACATCTAAACTTAGTCTGTGTAACTGTTGATTTACACTGCTTTAATGTAATATAATATACATCAGTGAGATGGGAGTGGTTTCTTCCCTTGTCTCCTGGATCACAGATCACCTGACAGAAAGGCCACAGTTTGTCAGGTTGGGGAACTGTTTTTCTGGGACATTAATGAGCAGCACAGGGGCTCCACAAGGGACTGTCCTGGCTCCATTCCTGTTCACATTATATACAGCAGACTTTAAATATAACTCTGAGTCCTGCCACATCCAGAAATACTCAGATGACACTGCTATTGTAGCTTGTATAAGGAATGGACAGGAATCTGAATATAGGGATTTGATAAAATCCTTCAGTGACTGGAGTCATAAAAACTGCCTCATACTAAACACCTCAAAGACAAAGGAAATGGTCATTGATTTCCATAGATCCAAGCCCCCTCTTCAGCCTGTGAACACTTGTGGAGTGGACATCGAGGTGGTAACAAACTATAAATATCTTGGTGTACACCTGGACAACAAGCTGGACTGGTCCCTTAACACAGATGCACTCTACAAAAAGGGGCAGAGCCGCCTCTTTTTCCTAAGGAAGCTCAGATCTCTAAACATCTGCAGTAAGATGCTGCAGATGTTTTATCAGTCTATTGTGGCAAGTGTTTTATTTTATGCTGCAGTCTGCTGGGGAGGAAGTTTGGGAAAAAAGCAAGCAAGATACAGAAGATCTTTCATACCAACTGCCATCAGACTCTATAATTCTTATACTAATAGATGAGACTACTACAGACAAATGAATTTCCCCTTGGGGATTAATAAAGTATTTCTATTCTATTCTATTCTATTCTATTCTATTCTATCATATAAATTGTTTTATACATATATAATATAATATAAAACCATAGCTGTGGGAAAATACAAGACAGATGAGGCACTTAAGTATAACCTGCAACATTTTCCAGAAAAAAATAAAAGACAATGTATAGACTCATATTACATAATCCCTTTCGATCATCACTTATGGCCCACTAGAACTGTGTGAGTTGCCCTCTGCCTGTAAATCCTGATTTTTCCTCATTGTTTTGCTGTGCTCGGAACGTTTCACCAACCCAAAACGTTGGTATTTGATGTCCAGATGCGTTTATGAACAGCGCGGACAAATCCTGCTGACTCTACCTTTAACGACTATCTAACAGTAAAAGGTAAACTATAAAGAGAGATATGAAACAACACAGCAGCGTATTACTGCCATACTAGAAAAAGGAAAAACGGATCAGTTTACTCTTAAAACAAGCTATTTTCATCATATAAAAAGATGTTCTCAGGTTACTGAAACATCCAAACTTTGCACGTTATGACAAGGTTATTTTTTGGTTTGTTATGACAGTATACTATCTTTCTTATTTAAACATGGAAAGTTTCAAAAACAGTTTCTGATAATGCTTCATGCTGTAATGTGATACTTATTGTTATAACAGTGTGTTATCCCATTATTTTGCTATTATATATTTTAAAAACATTTTAACAAGAAACTACTGCTATTCATGAAATTATATATTATAAAACTACTATTTATCTTGTTAAAATGCTTTATGTTATGTAAGGGATAATGTACAGTCTACAGGGCACTACAGTATCCTGCTTATTACATACTTTCTGATTTTAAGATGATTTCATAGATTTTTTTGCAGGAGCAACCTCACTATGCATTATCCTGCTTGTTACATGGTTATGTACCAAAAGAATCTGTAATTTTTCAGAAAATATTAATCTAAAAATGATTTTAGTGATTTAACAATGATTTTATTGTTCCTCCAGAGTCTATGATCAGAACTGTGTCCATGACAACGGTCTGTTCTTCATAACAATGTTCTGTTATACATAGTAACTGTCTGCTATACAGCATTAACAGACCTTAGACTGCTGCAACTGACCAATCAGAGTCAAGTATTTAACAAAGCCATGTAATAAAATGGGATACATTAAGATTCTAAAAACATAAATTATCCTGTTATAATGTGTTAAACAGCTTTGCTAAAACCTTGATTCTGATTGGTCAGTTCCAGCGTTCTTAGGTCTGTTATTTCTGTTTAACAGATCATTACTATGTATAACAGACTTGCTATGAAGAATAGACTTCGGCTATGAATGCAGTTCTGATCGTGGGTTCAGAAGGAGCAATAAAATTAATTGGAAATCAGTGAAATTGGTTTTAAAACAATATTTAATGTCAAATTATTGTCACCGAGTAGTAAGCGGGTTTTGCTTTGCGTCAGGGTCCTGCATCACCCTGTTGAGGTCTATTTCTCAATAATGACCTGCTCACTGTACATTATCCCTTGCATATATATTAAAAGGTTATATTATAACAAGATAAACAGTATATTGTTGTAAAGTGATAAGTTTGTAAGTTGTAATAATATGAAACATGATGAATGTGATACTGATCTATTTTTCCTTTTTTTGACCTGACAACAATAGGCAGCCATACTCCAAATCCCATAATGCAACTCAAAAGTATGTTTCATTGGACCTTCCCAGACTGGTAATACCCATTTGAGCCAATAAGCTACATCAGTGTAGTTTCTGACAGTGTGCTAAAAATAAACTTCTGTTTTAGTTGTTCCTCTTCTAATCTGTTGTTTGTTGCTTGCAACATTCTGATCACGTATGTATGATTCTGACATTTTTTTCTACAACAGAGATAGGAGGAGTGTTTTGTCATGTTGGCCAGTGAGCAGCTCCACTGCAGGAACTGAAGGTTGATTTGTTCAAGGGCACCTTCATGCGAGAGAGGAAAGACTTGTTCAATCACTCCCCCCTCCACCACACTGCCATCCAGTCAGACGCTTCAAAACTGCAGCTGCAACAATATGTATTGTATGTTAATGACTGCAATCTCAAATATAAATGAGAAAATAACTGGCACAATCCATTTCTCTAATGTTAGATATAGGAAACAGAAAATAATACACACAGATGAGGGGAAAAAAACAACATTGTAATACTGAGAGTTATTACCCGTCCATTCTTGGAGACAATCAATCTCAAAGTCGGCTGGATTGAAATTGGGCTGCGTGATCATTTGCAAATAATAATCATCAGTGGCTTTATTTTACTCATGCTCGGGTTTTAATTAAATAACACAGTGATATTAATTACATCCTTCTCCCTGGTTGAATCAGATTATTCCATCTCTCCGTGCGTGCGTGTCCTGGAAATAGAACGCTCGTCAGGCTGCAGGGTCACGGATGAACTGCCAAAAGTTCCACCCGGACTCATCTGAGTGTGTTTACTCTGCTCATGTCAGAGAGGATGTTATTCCATCCACAGTTTTGACCCTCGGTGGTGTGACTGTTACCAGAGATTAAAGCCTGAAATGTGCATTGTTCCAAAGAAAGTTTTACATGTATTTTAAGGTTAACTGCCTTTGTCCTGATTTGTCTGATTTGTATTTTTTTAAGCTGCTGCTGTCTCAGCGGTATGATAACCTAACTTGATTGGTTACCTAGACCAGGCCTGGAATTAAGTCGTTATTAGGGCTAGGCCACTTTGACCTTTGATTAATACAAATTTATTGGGGTATCACAGCCAAAATGTGGGACACCAAGGTCAAAACCAATGATGCAATAACACTAAGTGATACTTACATTATATGAAGTCAAAACAGTATCAAAAAGTAGTCTTAAACACACAAGACTGTAAACCAATAATCAAACCAATGAACAATCACGTCTGACAACCTTATCAGACTTAGTGTTTAGTAGTGACAAAATGTTAACCCACACATTACATTACTGAATTATATGAAAGCTCATTTACATCAGTGGGATGAAAAAAATAATTCTGTAAATTATTATAACTTTTGTTAACTTTATTTAAAACTTTTAAAACTTTCTGAAAATAATTAAAATCGAAGTCATTATTTTCTCAGTACTTTGAGGTACTAAGTCATTGTTTCGATGAAGTTTGTCATTATAATGACTTACTTACTCCCTGCTCTCTTTGGGGGAAAATAAATATACACCAAACTCCCTTTAAGAAATATCACATATGAACAATTGTGTCCGCAAAAAAACGTAACTGTCATAAAAGCTGTCATATGTCAGTGGTCTTCTTGTCAATTCAATGCACAGCAGACCTTTAATTGGGACTGAAAAGTTGAGCCCAAAAAGGTCAGAGCCCGACAAAATTCTGTCTGAACACGACCCCAACCCGTTGGTAATGACAGGGACAATACATGGGGGGAATTGGAATTGGCAACAACAAAACTTGGGATAAAAATGGAAACAAATAAGATACATAAAAAAACAGTACAGCTCAAACCCAATGAAACCCATTGAAAGGTGTGAGAAATACGGCCCGACCCAACCCACACCCGTCAGGTCCTGTCGGGTCCGGGCACAGATGTCAAGCTCTAGTGCACAGGACAAAAATTGTCTATCACCTGATTTTTTCATGTCTGTGACATATTCTATAGATTCAGATATTTAAACTGCAGTGAAAGGTGTCATGTAGCTGGTATGATGTTGATATGACTATCAACAGATAATTTTCACTGTTTACGAACTGTGCTGCTCGCATAGGCAAGATGCCGAAGTTCTAGAAGAAGCGCCGCTGCAGGCGCGTGAGCCACTGCAGGCGCGTGAGCCACTGCTCACATGCGCTGTGTGGCTGCTGTGACCTGTTAACATGTGCGCTGAAATAAGAAGCAAGAGGTTCCGCTACACACATGTGTTACAGTGTGTTTATGAGGAAATCTGTTACTTTATAGGGCACAACGGACAGTTCAAAACAGAGCATGACAAACTGGGTGCCTGGGTAGAGGGAGCATTGCAGCCACACTTCGGGGCATCCAGGGCACTGGCCATTTGATGGTGGTATGATTCCTGCTCTGCTAGGCTAACTAGGTACTGGGACGGTCACCACAAACAAAATATATGTGCACAAACAAAACACAAATGGAAGATATTTTAGTGGTATAAGATACTAAAAATGTAGATTAGTTAGCTTTAGACTACAAGCCACATCGATGATGGCTGCAGCACATATCGCAACCCGTTTCAAACTTCTCAACATTTGTTTCACTGTTGGTCTCAACAGCGTATAAGGCCTATTGTTGTGGAAAAAGTTCCCAAAAGAAGTCCAAAAGGTTGCAATGTTGATAGGACAACAAAACAAATGGCCGATTCACTGCAGTACTTTTTCAAAATCATGCAGTCAAGTGCATTATTGAGCTGACATTTCACTGAGCCACACCGAGGTTTTTGTTACTAAAGTAGATCTACTTAAATACAACATATAGAGTTTCTTATATTCAGCCATATTCTTGCCATGCGGCAGTTAAAAATAAATGCAAGAATATTTTCCGTAGACATGTAATGATCTTATTTTCTAATCGAACACAACCTCGCTCCGGAATTCCGACACAGTGCCGGAGAACTTTAGGCCCCGAGTTACAGATAACCTGCCACAGTGTGTGTTGTGAGTTTATCTCAAGAAAAAGAACAGCCTGAGGGTGTAAGGTAATGTAACTGACAACACTGTAATGGAAAGCCCTTTCTTCAAAAATATGGCATGGGAATGTGCACACAACAATCAAACCACCACATGTTACAGTAGATGTCTGGTGCTCATTTGAAACATTAAACCTCTGGACACTGAAGTTGACCAAAGCTGATTGGACTGATTGGAAAAGAGCATGATTTGCTTTTTTTCCCCCTCTTTTCTTTTTCCAATTTTTTTTCTCCATACACTGCAGCAGAAGAGAGGGTCCTCCACTCAAGTTTGTGGTGGAGTGGTGTTTCTTTTGAGGATGATTAATGAAGGCTGCTGCCCACAAAAACCAGAAGTGTTCTTCCTCATCAGACAAGCGATGCTGATTAAGCTGCTGAAGTGTTCTCTGATTACTGGCTCACCTCTTATTCCTACTTTTTTTTTTCCTGGGATTTCATGTGTGTGTGTGTGTGTGTCTATGTGTGTGTCAGTGCTGATGTGATGAGCTGTGTTTTTTGGGGGGTGGGTGGGATCGGCAGCTCTTCGCTCTCAGCCCCACCTGTCCATTAGTTCTACATGACTAGTCTGCTTCAGCTTTCATCACTGTGATATCCACATAGAGACCCGGCCAGGGTTTGATGTGTGCCACTAGCCAGGGCTCTCCAGCCCTCTGGCAACTGGACTCTCTGCAGTCTACTCATCAAATACTTTTTTTACATTGCAACACAGCTGCTCTAGACATACTGTACTGCTGCTAAAATGATTCGCCAATACCAGCCATTTTTTTTAACCAATAAATCGTGTACCCTTGACAAGATGGTGGTTCCTCCCTAAACAGACCCACATAAAAAAGTACATACAGCTGCACGCTGAAAATTTTGACTCAAGATGGGGATGTCAGCCACCCACTGGTTACTCTTGTCAACTACTGGCCAGAATACAAAAAGTGAGGAGAACTGAGCACTCAGCGTGTTAATATGATGAAGACAAAGATTGTTTTTGAGGAAATTAAACTTAGCCCCTTGCACCTCTTTTCCAATCACCTGTATGTCACTCAAGCTATAATGGGTCCAACGTATAGTCTGCCATGTCTCCTGCCCAAGTTTATGACTGGTGGACTAATGTAACAGTGATGGGCACCATGATTAGGCCACAAAGTCATCGCTGAGTGCACATATCCAGCCTGTTCTCACTCCTAATGTGTCAAATACAGCAGCTTGGACAGTGCACCTATGCTTAAAAACTATGTACCTGCTGTAGGTACCTTGCTCAGGTCTTTTCACTCAGGGGACCAGGGTGTGTCCCATGTGAGACCAAAAGTCAATGTTGATTTCATTTTAGGTTACGTATGTTATTTAACATATGCAACCAAAATTATGATCTTTTCCAAAAACCCACCCAAGTAGTTTTGGTGCCTAAAGTTAGCCAGGTAGTTTTGGTGCCAACATTTAGCAGGGTAGTTTTGGTGTCTAAACCTAACCAATTAGTTTTGGTGCTTTAACTTAGCCAAGTAGTTTTGGCGCCTAAACCTGACCAAGTAGTTTTGGTGCCTACACCTAACCAAATAACTTGGTGCCTAAACCTAGCCAAGTATTTTGGTGCCTAAACCTAACCAAATAACTTGGTGCCTAAACCTAATGATACCTGCCAATCACCTGTGGATTTCTTAAGGCAAGGTATAATGGCTGCTAACAAACATACGTCCCTATTTTTCACATTTTTTCAAGGACATGCCATACCAGAAAAGATGCTATTCTCCTCAGTAGGACGCTCATGATGTCACCACCCAAATATTAAAGGCCAGTCTAAAGACTGGATTAGTTCAGCAATGTAGTTTTTTAAAATAAACTTTCTGATTGTTTCC
Source organism: Lutjanus campechanus (assembly GCA_027495735.1). Lineage (NCBI taxonomy): Eukaryota > Metazoa > Chordata > Actinopteri > Lutjaniformes > Lutjanidae > Lutjanus > Lutjanus campechanus. The sequence continues at coordinate 20,743 of JAJHUR010130840.1, read as the reverse complement.
ACCCAGTTTCAGCGACAAAAGCTGGGAGACTGACCTTACTCTCTACTCTCTATTGAGCAAAATGTTTAGAGACTGACTTGCAAGTGTAGCCTTAACCTAAACCAAGTAGTTCTGGTTACTATACCTATCTCTGCAATACCGGACAACTGGAGATATCGCCGCCTATTGATCAGCTGGATTGCTGAATAGAAGGAAGTTGCTTATATTGCTGCAAGAACGGCTGCTAGCAAATGCCCTTTACAATAAGCAACAAAATCTGGGAGATTGTCCTGAGTTTCTATTGAACGAGGTGCTTAGAGGCTGACTTGTAGTAGTTTTGGTGCCTAAAATTAGTTCTCATGCCTAAACCTAACCAAGTGGTTGTTGTGCCTTAAAGCTGCAGTAGGTAGAAATCCTGCAAACGGTTGATTTTTGAGTCTCATCTGAGTTAGGTTTGGTTTTCTGTGTCCTCAGCTCCTCCCACTAGATGAGCAGCACGCGCTTCATGAGCGCAAGTAACCGTTAACGAGGCTGACAGTAAAAAACACACAGAGGAGAGAAACTACATTTAAAAACATGAGGATTCAGTGTGAAGATATAAAAGTACAGAGAGCTGAACATAAAGAGACTTTTAAAAACGTCTTTCTCTCTGCTCTCCTGCACACACGAGTTCAGTATCACAACACCCGCTTGTTGGAGGGGGACAGAAAGGAGGCTCGGGGCCGCGGTCAGCGCCACATAACTGCAGCCCGCTTGGAGAGGAGTCAGGCCCGCGGTTCACGTCGGGCGCGGCTCTCCGCGATATAAGCGGTCATGAAAATGCAACTTAGCGGCAACACAGTTTGACTCGTGCGGCCTAAAATATCAGTACAAAAGCACGGTGTCTTAACTCACCCTGTAAACGGCGCGGTTGATTCCTCCATGGTGCTGCTGCACACACGAAGATAAATCCACTTTTTAATCCCAAAAGTTTAAGAAACAGACTCTGAGCTCTCATCTGGCTGGTCAGAACATCCGCAATTGTTTCGTAAATCTACTTTTTCATCTCAAAAGTTTCAAAAACAAATGCTGAGCTCTCGTCTGGCCGGGCCGCGGCTCTGTGATTTCTTCATCGTTGCTGCGTAAGGTTGAAGCAGGAGTGAAGTAATAATTAATTAATCCCAAAAGTCTGAAATATACACTCTGAGCTCCTCTCCTGACAATAAAATAGCATCACATCAACTCCCGTGGTTTTTTCCTCCAGAAGCTCACCGGCTCACCGGCTCACAGCAGGTGCATATCGGCTCTGTCTGTCGGCTCCGCCCGGTCCTCTCGGCACTCGGCAAAGCTCCGCGATACAAGTGAATGAATACAACTGAAGGTGCACTCAAAAGTAACTGAGTGAGGTGACAAACTCCTGGGTTGAGCATGTTGCTAATTAGGCGGTTTTCTCTTTATTATAATGCCGTTTTAAAGCAACTTTTCCTGCAGTAGTTTCCTTCATTGACTCGCATGTAATGTGAACGCGCAGCTGCACTAGTAGGAGGAGTCGCCCTGGTCCTAAAAGACCTGTGATTGGTTCAGTCTAACGGTGCGCTACAGATTCTCTAAATGCTGAAATTAGAGGCATAGAGGAGGTGCAGCAGTGTAGCTCTCTCTCAGAACACCTGATTTACAATATGCTTAAAGGTTTTTATGAAATTATTTCTCAATTATGCCAAAACAATGTTGCCTACTGGAGCTTTAATTTTGAAAGTCTACCTGGATGTTTACTATTGCTAATTTGACTGAGGAGCCCTGCACATGCGCAAATGATGCTGGACAGATACCTAAAGCGTCTTAGTTTGAAGCATAGGGCTACTGAACAAACTGCCCTATTTGATGAGTTGGGAGGGACAACATGTTGACATATCTCTTGGGCAGAATGCCATAAAATTGACGAAACACATCCATCCCGTCAAGAGGATAATGCATTTGGATTGTCACCAATTATTAATCACATTGGGTCATACTGCAATAAAGACCTAGGCCTGGTTTTTGTTAGTTTTACTTTTCCATGATGTTCTTTCAGAATCCTTTCCAGGCCGACAAGAACAAAAATTGCTTTTATTTGGTAATGTCTTTGGAATGAGATTGCTCAATTTCAGACATTCTCTATACTGGCATAAATCACTGTTTCTCTTTCTCCCTTCACATACCCAGTTCGGCCAAACCTTTTAACACCTTTTGGAACCCTTACAAAACTAAACTGCTGTTTCAGGTTTGTAAGACATCAGCAGAAATAAGCCAACAGCATGCAGCTGAATCTGAAATGAGCCAGCACTAAATATGATTGGCATTCCACTAGCATACCCATAAAAAGTAAAGGCAAACATAACATACCAAATTGTACACTGGTATGGGTGTTACAAAGTCCAAAAATCAGCAAAAATATGAATACTCAGGTTCAAGTACTTTGTAATATAATGATACCACGCCAGCTCTTGTTTAAAGGCTCAGAGTTCCAACTTTCACAAAGGTCAGTCTGAAATCCAACTGAAGAGACTGTGAAGCTGGGCTGCGGCATGCACATGCATAAAGTGTCAGACTCTCCTGAGGGCTCTCCAAAGTGTTTATACCGCACACATAATTCATATTTGTTTACCCACTTATGTGGTCCTAGTGGGAAATGATGATCACTCAAAACAGTATTAGCACGTCAAATATTGTACCATATTTTACAGGGCAACTCCAGGACTCAGTTTGCAGAGCAAAACAAAGAGTCCCTATTGATTGTTCTCATGTTTGACCAAACAGCTGCTCGGCACCGGTGTCAATCAGTTTATTATAGTAAATACAGCTCTCCAACACGTTTGCCAGGTAAATAGCAAGCTTCTCTTGACTGCTTCACATGTGGCCTCGTTTAAATAGGCTTTGTCCCTTGGTCTTTCGCTTCAGTTTCATGATGACAGCAAAAGGTCTGGATGTGTTTTTCTATGGAAATTAATTCTTTGTGTGATCTGTGCAAACATCACCTCACCTGAAGTAATCTAAACTGAAACTTAAAGCTGCATTGATCCTTTTTTTCTTCTGGCCTCTTGGGGGCAGATATTCACGACAAAGTGAAAATCATGCCCTGACATATCAAGTTGATATGGCTAACGTGTTAGCTAACTATTGCCTTATTACACATCCAGCGCGGAAGATGCAAGAGAATATTATTTGGAATCATGTTTGTGACTACCAGTTAGCTGCCAAGCTAGTTGCTAACTGCTGGACACATAGCCCACAGTGGGTTGAAAGGAGAACAAGTGCCTGCCACTGGAAACAAAATTGATGAGAGTTGTAAGACTAAAGGACAATGAGCTGATGCTGAAAGATTTGAAGAAAAAAAAATCTTGTGGTCTTCACATGAAGGAAATCTGCAAATTAACGATAAGTATCCTAAGAAAATTTAGGAATGGCTACCTGGGTACACTAGCACTTTTCACACTGCATATCCTTAGACCAGAGATATCCTTTGCCCTGGGATAAAAGTTAACCCTGAGATAACAGCCCCATTTCACACACACATTGTTATCTCAGGGTTAACCTGAGCCCAGGGCAATATGGTTCACATTGCACTTCCACTAGCCCTAGCTTGGGGTTAAGATGATTCTAAGAATGCTATTAGGTCTGTGCTAACCACAAAAAGTACAAAAAGCACTAAAAGGGTTGTCCACATTGCATATTTTTAGGCCAAAGCTATCCTTCACCCTGGGCTAAGAGTGAACCGTGGTATAACTTAGCCCCCTTTCACACCAGACATTGTTAACCCAAGACTAACCTTAGCTGAGGGGTATACGATTCACACTGCACTTCCACCAGCCCTGGTTTAAGTCAGCTGATATTTACATACCAGAATGTTGCATGGCTACTCTTTAAAAGCCTTTAGCCAGGTTTCACACTGACACTGTAGCCAAATAACCCCACTAACTTGGGGATAACCCTGCTCTGGAGCAGCGCCAGCAAGCTCTAGGTTATAGCCAGAGTTAGCCCACCTAGGAATGCTAGTGTTGTTAGTCTGGGGCAAAAGGCTCCCATATCCTGGGACAAAGAAGGTTCTAAGAGTCCTTTTAGCCCTCAGCTAAATGCAGTATTAAAAGCCCTTCTGATTTGTTTCTTTGCAATGATGGTCCTTTGTCATACCTTACTAAGCCACTTAGCAACTAGTTAATAAGCAAAAAGCAAATTTTAAAATGATACATTTTTATTGGCTTATTTTTTTATGTCCATTACAATGCAAGTTGGGTTTGAAGGCATTGAAAAATCACACTTGATGACAGCAATAGACCAACAAACAACACAAGCTGTACTCTATCCTTATAGCCTAATACTGACATGAATGATGGATTATTAACATGCAGATGAGGAAACTGTAAGAGTGGAATACATATGAGGTCAAGCATGGATACAAAACTTTACAAGAACTTTCAAATAACAAATAACTTTCACAGTAAAGATTAGTGTCTACCATCACAGTTCCTTGACTGTGTCTTGTTGCCACAGTCACTGTGCAGATAATTTGCCTCCTGGATTTTCCAGGTTGAGTTGAAGTGTGGCAACATGATGGACAGAAAATGCTGTGCATCACAACAGGCAACGGGGCACTGTATGGAGGCTGTGAGGCAGGAAGGCTGGCCATGCTTGAACTGTTTTGGTCACAATCTGCATTTGGCAGTCACAAATGCAAAAGCAGGACCAGACAACCTGAGCTAGGAAAGTGCACAGGAACAGCAGGCTGAGCTTCAACTTTCACAACACAACTTAGAGAGGTAGTGAAGTTTTCCTCTTACCAGTGTCAAAGAAAATGCAACTAAATGTTTTAGAGTAAAGAGGCTGTGTCTTCCTAGAAGAGCATTAATTTAGTTACATTTATTTAGTTTAAAAGCCTATGATTGTTTTTAGCCTTTATTTGTTATCGCCAGCATATAACCTGCTGGGACGCAAGCAAAAAACAGCAGAGACGCTTTTGGAACGATCCCCAGTTATGTAAAGAGTTTTTGATGAGTGCCTGTATTGGCACCTCAGCTGAGCTGGCAGCTCGTACAGTAGCTGCACTTGAGTCAGTCAGCAGTCTTTGACTTTACAGATATACTGTCTCCAGAAGAATCTGTCACGGCTTCCTCAGGCAGACCTGGGCTACGATCGCTGATGAAAGACCTCCTGGCCCCGTCTCAGGATGACACTGATTTAACGAGCAGCCTCAAATGAAAAAGTGCAGTACTGGATGACAAATAGAAAGGTATCAAAGAAGTAAATCTGTTAGTGAAGGCCTCTGCCCTTGAGCCATGATGCACACACCGCCCAGTGAACGTACAGGATGTGGCCTATAGGTTCACATTACCAAAAATAGATCTCTTCACAGTTCCGCCCGGATGAGGGCTGGGGATGATCAGCAGATTGCCTGCTAAAGAAAGTAATAATTATTCCAAAAACTTTGTTGCCCTGTTGGCAGCCGGGCCTGTGAATGGCAATTCTGGTCTGCAGCTACTGGACAGATTGCCATGGATATTCATGGCCCCCAAATGTTGATTACTAATCATTTCCACAGTACCTTGACCTTTCCTCCATTGCCAACAAGAGGTCAAATTTTACCTAGACCAACATTTTGGTCCTTTGGTAATTTAGTTAGCACTTTCAATCTTAATACCATCCCTTATCAAACCCATTTGCATTCAACATTTGTAACCAGTGTTAAAAGGAACTAAAAAAGAATTACCTGGGCTCTGTACTTGTACTGGTTGAAAAGGCAGAAACACTGTGGCTTTGAGTGAAGGCCTAATTAGTGTTCACTACCCAGAGATACAACCTGAAAATGAGTTGAGCAGCGTAACAAATAAAACGCTGACTAAATATGTGTCTAGCTCAGTAGAGTAATTGGTGCAGCCTACACACTTTTGCACACCTTATCCTTAAGAGCGACTGGAAATACTTGAGGCTCAGATTCTAAGTTGATTGATAAACTTAAATTATTAACATCATATGCATGAAAGCTGAGCTGGGGGATAACACTACTAAACTATTTATCTAGAAAAGATTCACTAAACTCTTAGACTTATTTGACTACAACTTTCAGATTTTTCAATAATTAGCTGCAGCTGATTAAATTAAGGAATCCACTGATTTTATCAAGCTGGAATGCAATCCAAAATGGAGCCATCTATCAGCGTATCAAGTTAATTTATTTATCATTATACGATATGGGGTTGCACAACGAAACAAAAGTCGTAGTCCCTTCATGCTACACAAACAAAACGTTTTTGAAAATTAGATATTTTAGGCAGACTGTCCCCACTTTTATTTGCAAGTGATCACATTGGACGTCACCAACCCAAATGAGTTGCTACATACGCTGATGATGCAGCTTAGTACTGTGGAAGAATGAGAAATGGAAATCCATCATCTCGATCCAGAAACAACTGCGCCGTCGAGTGGAATTGCAAAACTCCTTCGTCCCACTGTTTATCTCTGCGTTATCCACCATACCGCAGTGGTAGTAGCAGCATGGATTTTGCTCAGCAGCTCAAATGCACTTCTGTCACTCTCACTTTAACATTGTCGTTGTGTGTCACATTGCCAGTAACACAAAAGACACTTTGCAATCCAAATTATGTGGCCAGACGGCCCAGACTCACGTGCATCTTTAGAAAACTGATTGGAATCACATTTCAAACGACTTCCATGTGTAGATTGGATCCGATTTGCATGAAATTTGCTTCTGATGTTGTTTTTTCGCCGTCCAGATTTCTTGAAAGCAATCTAGATACAATCGCAAAAACTGGTTTGGCTATCAGTTCAAACAAGACCTAAGTCTCCCAGGGCCACTATCACTCCAAAATGTCCTCTTGTAAGACAGGATAAATGCCTTTCACTTTGGATACATATTTGATTTCAACGACCATGACACATTTCACATTTTTACCCCTGGTGGTAAGAATGTATCTATCAGGTCAGCTGTAGGGGATCCTGGGTTTGTTTGAATCCTGCTGCCAGAGTGTGTAAAGGTTTGATTGTTTAGAGTTCCAAAATGGAAATCAAATGAGTGTCAGAATTTTTCAAAACACCTCAGCCAGCATAATAAAAATGTTTGGCAGCCAAAAACATCGCACTGAAAAGTCCAAACAGCAGATGTTTTCGTTCTAAATTAACTACATTAAACCCAGCAGCAGCAAGGCAAAAATTCATTCACATTGTCACTTTGGAGAAGAATAATAAGGAACCACTGAATAATTGAGTTCTGGGGGAGAATAGTCAAACCAAAATGTGTTAAAACATTTGCCAGGATGGAATGGATAATGGATATAATAAAAACTATGATACCTGACAAGGAAGCAAATCCTTAAAAACACAATCTATGATTCCAGTGTTGCCAAATGGGTCAAGCAGCAAACAAAATTCAGAACACAGAATTGGACTCTGATTGACAGACTAACACAAGACAGCTTGTAATTCATAAGGTCAAAAAACATGTACTAATGGAGTCTTTATATAGAAATGGTGCAGGTCCATTACCTGGTGTTACATCAGACAGATGAAGCCATCGCTGTGCTTGCCAAACGCAGTGCAGACTGTCATGTATTTCGACAGCCTCTGACAGGTTAGAGGCATTTTAGTGGTGACTTACTCTTACCAACCTGACACTTGCACCTGTGACTTCCATGCTATAGACTAGGCCTACAGAGAAAAAGCACAGGTATGGATTCAAACATAGTTATATGGAGAACACAACCTTACAATTTGTGTGGTCTGATTTTTCTGTATTGTGCCTGATTGCAAACACAACATTCTGAAGCTCCAGCAGTCCTTACCCTGACTGCTAAAGACGCTGCTTGATTGTATCACCAATCCACTGCTTTTCCTCGCTGCCTAGACACTGCTACAGTGTAATTTGGAGGCTAATGTATCCAGACTTGCTGACTGAGTCCTCACAGTCCTCAGCCACATGTGTTTTGACGCGTCATACGTGTTAGCCATCATCACGTCAAGTCTGTAAGGGGAGCCTTGAGACCAGCCCACTACCATCAGCAGTTGCGTTAGTATTACACGATTGTGTGCCTCGCAAATCATTTGCAGCGTCAGCGTAAGTTCAGTGTCAATGCAGGAAGTAGTGTGTTCTCTATGCAACGCAGTGGTCAGGGTGGTGGGTGGGCATGGAGTGAGTTCAAGCAGGAGGACAAGCTGGTGTTATATTCACCGTGTCCATGAGTGTGTTAGGATCAGTGTGACCTAAGTTTCAACATCAGAGGGTGCACAAGTATGGGCTTTGTGCAGACCCCCAGCAGACCCTTTTTGGGCCGACAACATGATTGTGTAGGGGTGTTAGGTGGAGGCAGAATGAAGGAAACACTGCAGCTAAACACAGAGTAGCAGGCCACATGACGAAGCTAAAATGTCACCTTTCTGTGTTGTTGATGCCAAAATAGTCAGAAGTTTTATCACATACCGGCTGCCACTGCCAGTCAAAAAACTTTGAAAAATGAGCACAAAAGCTGGGAGATTTGTGCGAGCTGCGACATAATAAGCAAAATGAACACTCAAAATTTCAAGAAAGAAAATACTGTCACACCTGTTTTCCTCATTAAACAGAAGAATACAACAGATCACCTTCTGAATTCAATTTTATCTCTTTTACTGAACTAAGACAAGCTTTAATTGCCTCATTAACTCTGGAAAACACACTTCATTTAAACTCTTAAGACAGACAGAAACAAAATAAAGCTCACAAATTACACATCACCCAGCCCTACAAATGTTGCAGAAAGATGGTCCATCCACTGAGTGGGCGTATACGAGTTGGTCTTTCTGCTCCCATTGGTTCACATCAACTTTTTCAAGTAACACTCGTGGTCCTGGGGAGTGAGTGATCGTACACACTCAGAAAAGCCATTGTTAAGAGACAACCCAACCAAACTTGCTAGCGAGTGTTAGCTAAGTAGTCCAGGAAGCAAGTCCAGAGTCAAGTCAAAATTCAGTACTGTCAAGTCCTAAGTCAAGTTCCAAGTCCTAACCTTTGAGAGTCCTTAATAAGTCCTCAACAAGGCATCATGTAGTTTCCAAGCCTAACTGATTGACATGACTTTGCTATTAAGCTAAAGTTAGCCAGCTATGTTAAAATTAGCCTTGACTTATTGTTCTTTGTGCAACTGCAAATGTTGAAAGAAGTCGAAAGCTGTTGCGTCTCCATCTGTAATTTCTGAAGCATATGTTTTGCATACAGCAATTAGTTTTTTGTTGAGCACCTCGTAGGTTTTGATCATAAACAAAATGATCTTTGGTTTAGTTTTTTCCAAGTGAAACTCTGGAACATAGCATTAATTCTTCACGGTTCTCTCCTGCAACTTGATTGGATGCTATCGGATTGATTCAAACAAAGCGGTTTGGGCAATTTAGTGTTGACTTGCTGAGAACGAATTGTGCGTTTGTTGATTGGGCAAATGAACTGATTGATGGACGCACACATTCACAACAGACTCTTCAATCTTTGTGATTGGGGGAAGGTATCAAGTATTTTCAAGTCAAAAGGCTCAAGTCCAAGTGAAGTCGCTTGTTTTTTTTTTTAAATTTGTGACTCGAGTTTGACAAAGTCCAAGTCCACACCTCTGGTTTAGGATGGGTAAATATAAAATGTCTGCTTTTTTGGAGCTGAATTTGAAATTTTGACTTGTGCACACAGTTTTTGTAAAGTTCAATAATGCTTTAAAGTTAGTATGAAAGACAGTAATCATTTGGACTTAAGAGTTTTAAGTTAATTTCAAGGTCAGGGTTAGGTTTATTTAATTTACTTGTTAACATTAATTTAATGTTAACATTAACATCTAGGTTAAATTAAATAGGGAGAAACCTGTTAAAAATAATAATAATACTAATATTTTTTATTAATAAAAGATCATACAATATCTGTTTTTCCTTGTATCCTTAACTTTTCAACCTAACATATCCTGTGAAGCATAATGCATAATGCATAATGAAAAATGACAATTCAGACTCATTTGTCAATTGTGACAAGTTTCAAGTCGTATGTTCCCATCAGTGACATCTCCGGAAACAGGCCATCAAGTATATTTAAGTGTGTGTCTGGAGCCGTGCCGCGCTCACATGTAAATCTACTTTGTTGGATGTACAGTAGGATAGTTAGTGCAGTAAAAGAGACATGTTCATAGAAAATCAAACTGACATGTTGGTTCCTCTCCAGGACCTCAGAGACCGCTGGCCTTTTGATCTTTTACATCTGCTGCAGCGATACCGGAGCACATGTAGTTCACCCTGCTCTCATGTTGACAATCCTCCAGAGCGCACAACTCCATCAAGGTGCACAACAGGGAAGCACTCCAATGTAACAGGCATGATGTAAGCATGGCAAACAACATGTAATATGGGTGAAATACAGGTCAAGAGTTCAAGCTGAAAGAATAAAGAATTAAAGAATAATCCTGGTATACAGTATTGTTAGAGGCATTAGAAACAGCCATAATTGTCTTGTTTTGTTGATGTTAAATGTCACTTGTTGGTCATTTTTCTTTCATTTGGGATTTCAAATGCAATATTGTTAAAATTAAGTTGTTGCCTTGTTATTTTATTTTTAAATTCCCACCCTTCATAAAAGATAGTTGTGCACTAAAGCCAGAGTCCCCAAACCAGCAGAGAATCATCACCCAAATCTGCACAATTCTTCACTCACCTTTTTTTTTTTCCAGGCCACAACTACGTTCTCATCAACCTTGGTTCCAGAACAAGAAGCAGCTATTCTATAAGTGAGAATGCTCTGACAGTCACACTGTGCACTGCCTGTCCTCCAACAGACAAAGTTAGTGACTAGCTGATGAACATAATGGAACTGGCGGAGAAAGAGACAGATATTTTTCTCAGGAATTGGTGGAAACCAAAGCTCTAAAAGAGAGTGAATACTGGACTTCGTTCATCAGGAGGACACAAACAAGATTCCAAATATTTCCACATAATTTTTTGCATGCATGTCCACCTTAATGAACGTGCAAACCGATACACAAAAAGTTTCACATGTTAAATATATGGACCATGTTAAACATGTTCTTTGCACATGTGAAACATGTGGTTTTGGAACACTTTCATGGTGTGACATGTGAAACCCATGCATACCACCACATTAAATACATGATTTCACATGTGCGAAACCACATGTGTAATTCATGTGTTTTACATGTGTTTCACATGTTCTGTGCACATGGGAATCAGGGTTGTGGAACATGTTTATGGTGTAATATCTATATTCCCATGTGAAACACATGCCACATGTTTCCTACATGAGGCCACATGGGGAACACATGGGAAATTCATGTGTTTTTTTCTGTAAGGGAAACACTGATGTATCAGATATTCTGCAAATGCAACACTAAACACAATCACATGTGGCTAAAAATCATATGATGCAACTTTAATGAATTGTATTTGTCACAGGTTTGCCCTTCACTTCATAGACTCGATTCTTTTAGCCAAACAGCAAACTGAGAGTAGCATGTACAAGTTCAGCGAGTCAGTCATGTGGTGCCTGATCCTCTCTGAAGAAAACTTATTCTTTTATCTTCGCTAAAATTAGTGCCACAAGATTAGTCGATTAATCGATAAGTCAGTTTAAAGAAAATTAATTGTCAACTCTTAAGATGATTGAGAAATCATTTCAGTCATTTTTCAAGCAACATGTTCTTACTCCCAACTTGTCAAATCCGGCAGCGTGGTCAGTGCCCTGATATGTCAAACTATGACCCTGTAGGTACTAGGGTTGGGCGATTGGACGAATGTATCATCTATCAACGATGGGCCGAAATCCATCGGCAATTGCTTTTTTTGGCAGATTTTTAGGGCGGCGCAGTACACACCCACACAGCCCACCAGGAGTGCGTGGAGCTGGGTGAGGGGTGAGAGGAAAACAGCTTGCTGGTTGCGATCTTGTACAGACCAGTGATTCAACCAGGTTTTAGCTGCTCTAAGATGCAAGTGGTTTTGACTCCAATGCACCGAGCACAAGACAGCAAACGCGCCTGACCATGCCTTCATTTTGCCTTCATTTTTAGACCTCCTGTCCGTGCCTGCAGAGACCAGGTGCAAGTTCATTTGCTATCTTGCAGACGTGGCAAAAATGACAACTGTACTGGTGTAAGTTAGCAATGCCTCTGTCTTATACAGAGCCATAATGTTCCTTGTAGGTCTAATGGCTGCACTTTCCCTCAGATTCTTACTGTGAAAAACACACTAAGGTGCTCTACACACCTGAGCGAGAACATAAAACATCACCGTCTATGCATTCTGCTTAATGTCAGCTAACCCACTGCAGAGACACTCTCAAGTAAACACTGCCTCCTTCAATGTATTTGTGCTTACAGAGAAGAAAGTCCAGAAAATGTCTTTTTGTATTTATGACCAAAGTCTGCCAGGGCTCAGTCTGTCCAGAGGGTCCAAAGTCCAGAGGGTGGACATTTGCATTGATTAGAGAGAAAAGTCTGGGATCACTGCACTAAAGTTACAAACCGTCAGTATCTCCTGTCTCAGCTGGTGCTGCATCAGGCATCAAAAGCCCTCAAGGAAAAGTAAAGAAACCTATAGAAGCGCTTGTACCGCATGCTGCTCTGCAGCACAGTCTCACCCACTGAGCTGCGAGTCTCATTCAGCTGCAGCTGTAACCTCCCGTCGACCCCGCTCCTCTCCACCTACTCTCCCACTGCACTATATGCTATGACTGCTTGCATCCCAATCTCTCCGAATGATTCAAGGATGATGGATAATTTTCCTGCCAAAAAAAAGTGTTCAGGCTCCACACAAATGGAAGCAGATCCACCTTCACTTCTGTGGGCGGAGAGGCAGAGAGAAACAGAAACCCTGGCAAGGAAATCACTCACTTTATTTAATTAGATTGCTCTTGACACAGTTCAGTTCTGCTTTTTTTTAAGAAAGGAATTCATATTATGCTTGTCAGTCAATGTAAATATCTTATAAATAAATTAATATATAAAAATGAATAGAAGAAAATAGATTTGCATTCTTAGGATGCAATACATGCACAGCTTTTGATTTTGTCAGTGGATTCTGGAGTGTTTTTATCAGTCTGTAACAATACAGAGGGCAGAAAGATCAAGTTCATGAATCTGTGGAATAGTTTAGAAAGATATGAAGCAGTACATTTTTGGAGCATCCTTTGCTTCCTAACATACAGCGAGTGAGTGAACTCGAGCAGATGGAGTGCGAAAAATTGTTCATATATACCAAGCGTACTTGCCAACCCCGAGACCTCAAAAATAGGGAGAATTTCGATACCAAAAGATGTGAGTTTCAGACACTTTGTTTCCTGCAAGCTGGTGACTTTTAAAACAATGGAAATAACAAAATAATTAGTACACTACAACAGGATCTTTATGTTAAATACTACTAAATGTTGTGGCAGATTTTACAAAATGCATGCCCCTTTCCTTTATAACGTTCATTAAAGGGTTAGGAAGTAATTCAGGAAGTCTGGTTTTGGTGCAGCAGACTTTTAGAATTGTATAGGGTTTATACACTCTGTCCGGTGTCAGAAATAGGTTGTGATAATGAAAAGGAAAGAAAAAAGGCGTCAAAGTTTGTTGGAAATTGGGAGAAACACATGAGAATTGTGATCCTGGGAGGAAACAGGGAGAGAGCAATGAAAAACCTGAGTCTCCTGGGAAAATCAGAGGTGTTGGCAAGTGTGATACCAGCAGCGGTGTGTACTGTATGTTGAGTGTCAAAGTTGCCTTGTTTCCATTCCTTTAAACTAATCACAAACATCTTGGGTGGCGTTAAACCCAGGATGTAGCAACAGTGCTGCTGCAAAATAGCGTTGAGCTTGTTGTGGTGGAACATCTGCACGTCAGGAGGCGAGCTTCGGCATCACTGGTAACAGATGTTAGCTTGTTTTAGTTCATACCATTAGCGTCCCAGGTGCTAATTTGCTGTTTTCAGCTTGTAGGTCGCAACAAGGAGGTTGGTCTTGTTTCCCAGGGATTTTGAAAATATAGATAGTGGATGCTGCGATGCCGCTTGAAGCAAGTGACCAATGGCAGGACTTATACCAGCGAGTCAGACTAACTTAATTGTAATTCCCAACAGCTCCCTGATTTCCTGCCAAACGTCATAGTTTTTTTCTGCTGTGAATCACATAAAGATGCGCTGCTTCTAAATCTCATAAATTATTCTCTTATCGTCCATGTTGACTGATGACTGGAAGGGAAACAAATCTTCCAGGACATCATTGTTAATTCTGACTTATTAGGAAATACATTTAGCTTGAAGGTGAAGCAAGTGAGTGAAACTTTGCCAAACTAGAACCAAGGCGAGCTGCTTTTCAAACAAGCAAGATGTCGCTTACAGCCTGATCGCTGCCATTCTAAACACTGCTTGTGATTCCACCAGCAGCGCCTCGATGGGTAACATAAGTGGCTCTCAGCTCTGCCCTGCTTCAAATAAGTGCCAGTGTATTTTTGAGGGACACCACGTCAATCTCCACACAGCATATTGAGCGGGCAAGAAGACAGGCACGGAACAGAGAGAATCCAGTCAATTTTCAAAATAAAAGACCCCACACAGACTTGTAATCACGAAGACAGACAGAAAAGAAGCTATTTGAATATGTAACCTGCTGAACCACGGTAGAAGCACAAAATGCAAGGAAAGAGGACCAAATCAAGAAAGTCTGACCAGTTCACCACAATCAGGCGCTGCTGAAGCGCTACTGAAATGTTGCTGGTGGGGGCATGCAGCCGTGTGGAGGACCAATCAAAACCTTGGTGCAGATGTGCCATGCTCAGTGGAATCAACCGGTCAGCCTGTTCACTGATGCATGGAGCAGGTTAGGACATCTTCACTGGGAAAAAAACTGAAACAACCGAATATCTTCTTTGCATTACTTATAGTTAGAAAACAGTGTAATACACCGTTTCATCTCTAACTGTATTTATTCTCCATGTACCGGACTGTTAGATTATTATTCACAAAATAAAGGTTGTCCTTATTATGACATTAGAGGCTGTATTTATTTGCAGGAAAGTTGGACAGTTCTCAGTGAGTGTCGCTTGTAAATTAAACCCTGTGAAGTTTGTGTTTTTTCTTGTGAGACATTTGTCTCTGAAGGATTCCAGCCTGACAGGTAAAACAGCAAGAGATCAAATCCTAATGGCTTATCTGGACCGGGGCCAATATCAGATTGCATGCATTTTCTAATGTGCCAAATATGCCTTACCTTCCCTTATTGTGGGCTTCTCACATAAAATATGAAAGATGTTTTTGTCTGAATTCATTTAAGGATATTTGTCATGGCTATTGTCTTTTCCATATTCAGATAATAACACATTTAGTCATTTTCCAGTGTATTATTGTAGGAGGGTATGCCAATTTCCAATCTTTAAGTATAAGTTTCTTTAATATAATTGAAGAAAAAAGAGTAATCCAACTTTGTGGATGCCTTAAGGTGTCCTGTAACATCTTGGAGTACACAAAATTAAATGTACATCCTTCAATCGGCACAAGGTTGAGAAGATAATGACTGAATTTTCATTTCTGGGTGAACTATCCCTTTAAGATGAACCAAATTTGTGTGCAGCATTCAATAATATTCAATTTACAATTTACAGTGATGTTGGTAGGTTTGCACCTGGCATTAAAATCCAAAAGGATGTAGTAAACTCACACCAGGGAACGCACCCTAATTTTTTCCCTGATAGTGCTACATACAGTATAAACAACAAATCTGTGTGAAACCATAGAAACTGAAAAAAAGGAAAGAAAAAGACCAAATGGGATGGGCGCTGAATCACAAAAATACCTGAACAGAGCAGGAAAGATCCACACACCAAAGAGCTCCAGTTTAAGGAATTAATTTGTGTGACATTTCGAGCTCTGGGCTCCAGTCACGCAAATAAATTCTGTAAATATTGGGGCTCTTTGGTGTGTGAAATTGTAGACATTAACAAAAAGAGACACTGTCAGAAAGTCCTTTTTCTTGTTGTCTGCGCATGTCTCTCTGGCACCAGACGGGAAGCAGCAAACTGGGTAGTTACTTCATACCGGCCAAAAAAATCTCCTCAAATATAGTCACACACACACACACAGGATGGTGAATTAACAGTGTTGAGAGTCGTTCTTTCATTCAGCACGTATCTGAACTTCTATACAGCACATACTTTAGTGAGAGATCTGGCAGCTACCAGGCTAATTACTGTTCATTTCACAGGAAATCCGTCGGTGTGCACAATGAGGGCAAGTAGGGTAGGTCAAAGATGAACTTGGAAATCTGTCTTGAATATTTACACTTTATTCTTTTTTTTTGCAAATAAATCTGGCTAACCTGGGGGGGTTTGCTTTCAATCTTCATCACTGTCTGGCTGCTCACGATTATCGCCCAGTGCCCCATTCTGAGCAATTACTTTGCCGAGTGCAGCATTATCATAACCAATAGAACCGATGGCCCCGGTAACGAAAATAAAACCCAGGTCGTAATAAACTGGAGTTTTCCTTCAACGGTGTGGCACCGGCTGGAGATTAACCAGTCCCCGAACAGCCCTGATCGTCATGTCGAACTGATCTAGTGGGCCATTAGGAGACGAGTCAGCAGGGTGGAGTGCAGGGAGCATCATTCCATTACAAGTTGGGTCTTAAAACAGTCCATTGGCATGCAGGAGGTGCACTGCTGCACCTTTGTTGAACACAGAGTCATTCTGCTTCATTTAAGCAAGTTTGATCCAGTGAATCTTTTTTTTTTGTTTCTGCCTCACATTGTGAAATTAATAATTGATACGTAATACTCTTCTGATTCACTTATCAATTTTAAAGCACAAACAGAATCTAGAATGGGCTCTCGCTGCCAGCTTCTACCCCTGAGGAACACGGCCAGACTAGTGCAAAGTAATGAAGGAAAGCGAGCAGAAATGATGATTTCATACAAACAAAGTTGAGATGACTCTCTTATGTTCAGGGCTGAGCGGAGCACGCTGTTCCAAGAAATCCAAAAGAAGGATGGACTGCTAATTATTTCCAAACAAACTGGTATTTAATGGCAGCATATTGCCTGGAGAAATACAGTACAACACACAGAGGTCCGCAGAGAACGAATATGACACCGTTCAATTACACAATTATTCACTTACACAAATTGTGTTTTGTAATGATAATTACTGTAGGTGCAAAGAAAATAAATTGAACGCCTGGAGGTGCTTAAAGGATAAATCAGTGTTTTATAACTTATTTTCACTGTTCTGGACATGAAGTCATTTGCTGGGATCTGGTAATGTGGTGACCTCACTGAGAAGAAGCCTGATGCTGTTAGAAACAGTTTACAGACTGGTTCAACTTTAACGCACCAAACTATAGTCTCTCATTGATTGTTAATGGCTAATTTAACACAACCCGGCGACAACAGAATTTCTACTTAAAAATACTTTAAGTACAAATAACTCAAGATAGAAAACTAAAGACCGTGACTTAACATTTTCGGCAGGGATCATGTAATTGGTCCCATGTGTGCATGAGTGAGTGTGATCACTGCGACTACAGATTGTCCACAGCTAATCTCAAATTCTCCTTTTTTTTGTGCACGTTCATGACTGAATGCTGAAGGACCTCTATGATTCTGAACTCTTGTAATTTAAAAAAACAAAAAAACTTTTTTTGAATGACTTTTATGCCTTTATGTTCTCATGGCTGGAGGGATTATGTTTTCAGGTATCTCAAGAACACCTTGAGCAAATCTCTTCAAATGTAGCACACATGTGGACTTGAACTCGAAGATGAACAGATTAGAGTTTGGAGTTTCTAACAGTTAAATTGAGAATGAGAGTTTGGCAGGCAGTGAAGCAGGCAGTCACTGAACAACTCAGAGCTTTTGTTTTCAGGATAACAGGGTTTAACTTTAAATTGTCAGGCAATTGTCAGTTGCAAACAGCTGATCAACTCACAGTGGAGGACTCATCTTCACTTGTTATTGTCAATTTACGAGGTTTCACACACCCTGCGTTCCTGCAGAGCTCCTGCAGCCTGCTTGAGCTTCTTCACATCCAGAGAGGAGGGGGTGGGGGGTGAACAACTCACTCAACCGTGTCACAACATTAGTTTTTTTATGGCTCTCTGCTTAAACTTGACTGGATGCTGTCAGATTGGCTTAAACAAAGTAAATCTGGGGAATTAAGTGTGGACTTGGTGAGAATGCACAATGTTACGTTAGTTGATCCAGGAAATGAACTGATTCATGGATTCATGCTTTTTCATCTTTGGGCTTAGGGGAAGGTATCAAGTATCTTCAAGACTAAAGGCTCAAGTCCAAATGAAGTCACAAGTCACTGGTTTTAAAGTCCTTGTCGAGATGCAAGTTGTTTTTTTTGTTTTTGGTTTTTTTGTCAAATTGAGTCTAAAGTCATCAAATTTATAGTATCGCATAGCCAGACCTCTCTCCACAGCGCTCAGTGCTGGAGAAAGGTCTGACTCTACACATACACATTCTGCTATAGGGGGAAAAACACTCTGCCTTGTTTGCATTTCTTTAAACCAATCACAAATGCCTTGGGCGGTGCCAAGTCCAGGATGCAGCCATGGTGCTGCTGCAAAACAGTGTGGAGGGGAAACTTTTTGGGGGGAACTTTTTTGGGTTCTGGCATTAAGATGGTGATGATATCAAGAGAAAAGCTAACAGCTGTTTAGGTCACCATTACCGTCCCAGGTGCTAATCTGCTGTTTTGAGTGTGTAGGTTGCAGCTCAGAGGTTGTTCTTGTTCCCCGGGGACTGAGAAAATCTAGATAGCGGACGCCGCAATGGTGCTTGAAGCAAGCGACCAGTGGCAAGACTTATACCCACAGTGTGCATCCAGCAAGTCAGACTATCAAATTTATGATTTGAGTCCACACCTCTGGTGTACACGGTAGAGCTTGAGATCTGTGCCCAAACCCGACCAGACCCAATCCAATGGGTTTGGGTCACATAGAGCTGTATTTCTCATAGGGATGGGTACCTTTCACATCTGAATCGATACGATACCGATACTCGGTACCTGCGAATCGATACCGGTATTTTTCGGTACCTGTTTTCGATACTTTTTTTGGGGGGGGATATGTGTTTGGTAATTAAAGTTATTTTGTATATTTAAAAAATAGTCAAAACTTCGGAATTTTGAACATTTATTCTTCAATAACATCAAGTGAAATAACTCCAACATAGAACTTGAGAAAAATGTGTGTGGGGATAAATACATAAATAAAATCTCAAAATTTTTCAATGTGACATAATTAGAAACTTATAAATAAATAGAAACTTTAACAAATATATCAAAACAACATCCAACTGTTTGTGTTGTAACATCGCAGTTGTTTCACAAATTTCTTCAACATGAAAACCCTTAACTACAACAACGCAATGTTTTTTCTTAATAATGCACAAATTAAAACCCAGCTCCACGTAGACGTTCCTTTCCCCTCTGACCTGTAAATAAAAACGAGCATTTACATTAACGTTACAAAGTGCGAGGAACCGAGCTGATAATGATAACTAATGCAAGTTAAAATGCCAAGCTAACGTCACCAGGCTTATTTACTTGGAGCAGAGGAAGTGTTAAGGCCATTTCTTCTCACATGTTGCTGGCTGCAGACGACGCGTCGCTAACTGATGCAGGCGTGTTAACGGTGCTGAATACAGGAGTTGTAGCCGCAGATATGAGGCTGTCGAAAGTTGTGCACTCTTCAGCCTGTGTTGTGTTACCTCCTCAGCTTCGTAGCTCCTAACTGTGGTATGGAGCAGCTGATTATAAAGCTAAGTCTCGTTGCACCTTAGCTTGGCTCGTTCTGCGCTGGTAACTAGCAGTCCGCACACACACAGAGGAGGAGAGGCGGATAGTTGAACACATGGACCGATCGGGGCTTTATTCAGCTCTTTCCTTCCTTCTGACGTTACAACACAGAACTTTTATGGCTGTAGAGTTGAGCTTCATCACACTGACTATACAACTTATAGTAGCTAGACCTGGCGTTACTTCTCACACACTTCACCGGAGAGGGAGACACACACCTGCGGGCGTGTACACTACAACGACAGGCTACGTGCGGACTACATTACCCACCACCTCCTTAAAGGGGAATGCTCAGGCCGGTAACAGTTGTGTTCAAGTCCGGCATGGAAAATCGCCTACTCTTCCACTCCCTCACAGTCACAAGGATGCGTTTAGGTACCGAAACATGGTACCGTTTGATTTCACGTGAATCGGTACTCGGTAGTACCGACGGAATTCGGTCGGTACCTAAAAAAGTACCGAATTCGGTACCCATGCCTAATTTCTCATATATTTCATGGGCTTACATTGGGTTTGGGCTGAAGTATGCTAATGAGGGACGGGTTCGGGTCGGATTTGGACAGAATTTTGTCGGGCTTGGCCCTTTTCTGGCTGAACTTTTTAATTCCAATTAAAGTTCTAATACACAGGGGTCACGTCTAATGTAGGTAAATGTGTTGAAGCCTTACATTTACAGGATGGAATGTGCATTTAAGAAGAATGTGGTCCCAACCTCTTCCTTTTCCCCTTCAACACAAAACAACACATCAGAGCAAAACAGGAAAAACACATCAGTGGAGCATGTTTGCAGGAGGTTGCTGCTTCCTGTATTCAGAGAATGGACCGTTAAGTTAGAACTGTGGTAAATTAAAATTCCTGAAAAATGACTCATTACAGTGATGAGAAAGCTTATCTTTTTAATACTTCTTCCTCTTTGTCTAAAGAACCCCATTCATCAGGGGCACAGCGTGTGT
>JAJHUR010130838.1:0-19702 GCA_027495735.1 Lutjanus campechanus | reverse complement strand
GTCATCAGAGAACAAGGAAGCATGCTAAATTGACCGGAATAGCTGTTTTGAATGTCCATTTTACATTAATCAGTAAGTCGTTTATGGGTTGTAAGAAATCATTGATGATCTTGTAGAAGGCGGAAATTGTTTATAGGAGTTAAATTGGGAAAAATGTCAGCAGCCAATGAGACAGGCAGCCACTTAACTCAGTCCAGAGTGTGTAATTTCAGAGCAGTGGGCTTTTGATTTCAGGACAAGAGGCTTAACTTTACATTGAAAGACAATTGACAGTTATAAACAGCTGATCACCTTATAGTGAAGGACTCATTCTCGCTTGTTACTGCCATTTTATGTGGTTCACTCATGCTACGCCCCCTAAGAAGCTCGGGCAGCCTGCCTGCTGTACTCATGTTTGCACACACAAACACATATTACTCCTTTAATAAAACAATTTCAGAACCACTGCATTTGTTAGGATATTTGAATCAGTTACATAAAAACTGAATTGATCAAGTAGCATGGCATTTTTTTGTCCTTTCCTCATGCAGACACACAGGGGATGCAAGCATACACAACAAAAGGTTAAATCCTAATTTAACATGGCAGAATTCCTCTTTCAGTAACATGTAGTGGGCAACTCTGTCGGGCATGTTAAAAGCACTTCAATATTTAGTTAAAAAAAGAATCAAAGTGCAATAGCATAATATGCTGTCAACATAAGTATAAATAGGTTACAGTATATGCCAGCATGGCAGACAAGAAAACCATCTGCTTTGATGTCGGACTTCTGTCATCTTTTGTCATCTTGCTCCCCTCCACAGGAGGCTGCCCCTCTTTCAAGCACATCTCTGCAAATATACAAGCAGGCATGGATACAAACCCTGGCCCATTTACTAAGACGAACAACACGCTCTCCAGCGTGGTGATATTTTTTTCTTTTTCTTCAATCTGTGACAATAATGTTCATGGCTCTGAATCCTCTTTCACACTCTGCAGTTGACACTGGGAGCATGGAGAACGTAGAACCAGGATCATCGTGTAGCTTTGACACGATGTCATACAACTGCTGACAGTGAAAGTTAATTTCTGATTTTATTGTTGTTTGTACTATAGACTGTTCTCACAGTTGATGTACTTTATATGGTCTGTTGGTGAATTAGCATTTATCACCATGAGGAGAGGATAAAAAACATAATACAGCAGAGGCAGGGGTATATAGACCCGCCCCCCGGTTAAATCGCACCCAGTACCTATGACACATACATCCTGACAGAAACTCTGAGGTGCAGTTTGTAATCATCTGGGAACAAATTTTTAACCCACCTTTGTGAAGGAAGGGGATGTGGTCGTCCTGCACAGGTCCAAGGTACACGTCCTTCCTAAAATACGTCTGCTCTGAAGGGTGAGACGTCAACAGACCCTGTCTGTGGAGTCTCTTCTCTGAAAGAGTGAGTGGTGAAGGGCAGAGTTAGGCCACACAACAGCAAGCGACTTTAGATATTCATGAAAAAGTCCCACCCGGTGCTGACCTGCAGCAATCAGACGGTCGAACCAGCGCGCCGTGTTGTCAAAGTGATTCGCAATCAGTGGATCAGGACCGCCGAGCAGGTCCAGCAGCACAAAGAGGTCCTAGACAGAAAGTTAAAAGAGAGAGAAATGGCTACCAAATATTGAGTTTCTTTTTAATCATACTGCACACATAGAAACAGTAGCATTACAGGGTAACTTTGGTATTTTCATCCTGGATCCTATTTTCCTATATTTTGTGTCTAAGTAATTAATGGTGACAAAAATGGGGAAGTGTGAGGGAGAGCGCTGCAGATGGCAGAAACAAAACTAAGCTGAAATGTAATACATAGTATGGCCAATTGTGGACTGTTAAAGCCCGTCCACATGCTTGTTTTTTTCCACAGACAGGCTCAGATTGTTATTTTAAGTATCTGCCAGCATTATGGAAAGAATCCCTACAGAGATGGACCTTTTTCTCAAAGAGCAAGATCTTTTTGTTAAACCAGAAACATACAATTTATTGCTCTCCCCAAAGCCACCAGGCTCCATTTACATTTCATTTAAACATTGTAAAACACACTTCATTCAAACTTGAAACAAAATGAAACTCACAATATTGGTTCTTGGTGTTTTCACTGCTCTGACAATCAGCAGCTTTGGTTTGGTCGAAATAAACCCTTCATTCACCGTGTTGTGTAAATATTCTGGCCTTACGCGGCATTTCTCCCCACTGCTTCTCTGATGTCCAACTTCCTTCTCACTGTTCTCGATATTTTCACATCTACGCCGGTGAATTGAGGGTTTATTTTGATCACACCAGAGTCTGTGAATGTTGGAGCAGTGGAAAGAAGAACCAAGATGATTTTAGTGGGTTTCATTTTGTTTCTGTCATGTTTAAATGAAGTGTGTTTTATGATGATAAAATCACAGTTTATGTAAATGGAGTTTGGTGGCTTTGGCAATAGTAAATCAGCCGTTTCTGATTGAACAAAATGTATCTTAATATTGTTTAAAAAAGGTCTCTCTCTGTAGCAATCCTTTCCATAATGCTGTTTGACACCTAGTACAACAATCTGAGCCTGTCAGTGGCCAAAACAAGTACTTTCAGTGGGTATACTTGGACAGTGCAGTTGCTCAGAGAGGTTGCGGTGCAGCCCATTTTGCAGCTGATGGCTGCAGTGGTCTCACACAATTCTGGACTAATTTCAAAAATTGTTGTCCCCATTAGTCACTTACACAGAAAAACATGGGGAAATGGGGTCCAGGTTGAAAAATACAGAAGTTACCCATTAAGTTGCATGACAACATGAGGGACAAAGCAGCAGGGATGATGTCAGAGATTGTAACTAGATTTGGGCGGATAAATTTAGACATGCCAGATCTGCTGCTATTGTTGAGATTAAAATGGAGCTGTGTTTAGGTAGACTGCTAAATTCAGCCTGGTCATACATAATTTAGAGTGTGTGTCTGGATCACGATGTGAGGGTGACCATGAGAGCTGTTTATTTCTGGAGTTTCCTCACCACAGCCTGAAGCATGGTGGTGTGCACAGAGCCTGCGGGATGAGGCGTGTTGGCCATTCGCTCAGCCAGGTGACGGGAGCCGTATAGCGAGTCTGTAGCGGTCCACTCTTCGAATGACTCCTCTCCATCGAAAAACACCAGCTGAAGAGTCACTGGAAGTTTCTTGGAGGAAATCAAATTAAAATGCACTTAAGAAAAAACAGTTTTCTCTTTCTGCAGTGATGCTGCAGTCTATGTTCCTACAGTAACTACATAAATCACAGCCCCTGGAGAAATGCTGCTATATACAGATGACTACTGCAAGGAAAGTAAGGGGCTGGAGTCAGCGTTTTTATCCTATACTGCAGGCTCAGAGGCAAGGAGGGAAATCAGAGTGTAAGAAAAAAAGAGGAGGAAAAACTTCTCTTGTCAGCATCTTAGACCTTTTCTCTTTATCACAAGAAGGAACACAGAAAAGTATCAAACAAATAGGAAAGTAATCAATCAGCAGCTGCTCCAACTGCTCTATGTATCTTAAAGGGATGTACCGCTGTGGACAAGGCAACAAAATGTATTTTAGTCAGTTAAACGGACAGTTTACCCCCCAGATTAAAGTTATATATTTTCTCCCTGGCCTGCAGTGCTGATTATCCATCAAGATTTTTGGGGGGTGAGTTGCAGTTTTGGAGATATCGACTGTTGAGATGTCTGGCCTCTCTCCAGTATGATTGGACCAAATGGTACTCTGCTTGTGGTACTCAAAGCACCAAAAAAATACATTTCAAAATTTTAAATTTTAAAACCAGTGTCTTTTTCCAAAAATCATGACCCAGTTACACAAGATAATCCACAGGCCTTTTTGTGAGCAGTTTCACATAGGAACTATTTTCTTTCTAGTAGAAAGAAAGTAGTTCTGGTAGATTCTATTGCAGAAAGAAAGTAGCACCACAGGCCAGAGGAAAAATATGTATTGTTGATTTTGGTGTAAACTGTCCCTTTAAGGCAATCAACATCAATTTAAGTGTGCTATACTTCCATCATCAGACAGCATTTTCTAACAGTAATTTTACCTCACAGAACACAGGAGTTGCTGGTCTACAGCTGCCTCGATCAGTTAGTTTGAGTTGTTGTGTTGCTTTGGTGATTTAAAGGTGTAGTTGGCGATGTGGGAGGAAAATGAGTAGAGAGGTTGTTGATATTTCAAGTGTAAACGAATACAGACCCACCCCTCCCTTCATACTCCACCCCGGGCTGAAACCCCCCCCTTTTTTTCTCAGCATGCTCTCAGAAGTGATAGCTTGTGGATAGTGAGGAGAAATACGGTGATTTTAACTAAAAGTGCGTCGGATTATATTGCTAACTATGCCTTTAAAAGGTTAGCTCAGATTGACTGAAGTCACACAATGACACGAACAACAGATCGAGGCAGCAGCAGACTAGCAACTCCTGTTTTCTGCAGGGTAAAATGACTGATTTTTCCAGTGGAGTCTGGTTGACAGAGAGAGAGAGCGATATTTTACTTATAAAATAGCAGTTTCCTGTTCTAAAAGGTTGTCTGACAGCAAGGTAAAGTGGTAAAAATACACTTTAAAAAATCCAAACTATACCTTTAGTTGTAACCACTAAACCAGGACATCAATACACATATAAGAAAACAGAATCAATCACATACCTGCTGTTTGAATGATCTAAGCTGGGCATCGAGGGAGGTGGTGAGCTCCAGGATCATAGCACAGGGCACTGCCGAGTCACTGGCGCCCAGAAACACCCTCTCTGGGGCCCGAGGGTCTGGAGGGAGAGCTTTGGAGTCATAGTGGCAGGCCAGGAGCAGCCTGCGAGGGGCTGAAGGGTCCAGAGTGGCAACAATATTGGTGAACGTGACCTGACCACGAGGCGTTGAAGACTGGAAGGAGTCCAAGTCGATGGCCCAGCCAGCAGACAGCGAGGACAGAGTGGAGGTGATGTGCTGAAGCAGAGCAGAGAGGAGGGGGGATTAGAGATTAAATTTAGAGAGAGAGTGTGTTCAGAGGAGGAAACTATAAATATTTACACACCTGCTGTACAGCCAGGCTGCCTTGTGTCCCTGGGAGCCTCTCGATTAGGATGGGCCTCAGGTGAGTCTCCCACAGGCGAGTACCGTCTACCTGAGAGGCCAGGCGACGGATCTGAGCGGGAGAGCACTTACTGGGTTTGTGGGATAACTGGATGGACAGGAGATAAGATTAACGATTAAAAAGAAAATGTGGGAAAAAGAAGAGAAAGAAAAATATTCAGTGGCTAATAAGCAACAAGAATTCTTTTCAGGACACTGTGGTACAGACAAGGTTTAGTGAGTGGTCCACGTTCTATGAACTGACCCTAAAAGTTGCTCCACATCGTTTCTGATCAATGTTCTTCATTTCCAGTGACATTCTATTTCTAATTTCTCACATTGATTGTCATTTCAATTTACTCTATTCTGTGTGTATCTCTTGCATGTCAGAGGAGGGATCACTCTTCTGTTGCTCTTCCTGAAGTTTCTCCCTATTATTTACCTGGTAAAGTGTATTTTTTTGTGTTTTCCTTGTCCAAAAGGAGGATATAGCACTAGATCATGCTATATGTTGTACAAATTGTAGCGTTCTTTACATCAAACAGAAATGTTTAATGTCGATTTATCTGATGATTATCACCGTTTGGTCCACAAATTGAAAATGGTGAAAACTGTACGTTAGAGTTTCCCAGCCACCAAGATGATGGCACCAAATAGCTTGATACACTTCCCTCTGCAGTCAAAAATATATTTTGCTTAATGTTCTTTCACTTGGATGTTTGAGCTTCACTGTGCAGTGTTTGACCAGAGTTTGACTCCAGAAGACTGTTTTCGTATTCAGATGCTGAAAGGAGAAAGTTTCTGTGCGACACGCCTTAAATATAACTTCAGTCTGTGTAGATTGGAAGTCAGTTGTGGTTCAGTGTGCAATTTACAAAAAGAGTGATGTGGAAATTTGAATCCTCCGGTGCAATAAACACACAGAGTGAACTTTTCAGTGATGTAGGAGACATCTTGTGTCCATCAGTAAAAAATTTTAAATTAAAAATATTTGCATCCTCATACATTTTGCAATGTAGGAAAAGGTCATTTTAATAATTTTAAGCCAGGAAATTGTACTTTTTGTGGAAAAAACATCAGACACAAATTAATATTGAAATAGAGCTGTCTTAAAAATGTGTGTAGAGGACCTTTAAAGACATTAAGTTTATTATCACATAAGATAACAAATGGAAACAAAGCAACTCAGCTGGAACCAGAGCATATTTGGCATTTTTGCTTAAAAATTGACCCAGAGGATTAATATCTTGGTCTCAGCACTACACATGTGATCAGCATGTGACTGTGAGGTTCAAGTTACTGAATGAACATGTCAGTGATCGACTCTGGCCCAGAATTATTACACATTTGTTTTGTGTTTTTCATTCCTTGTTTCAGTTTAGTTTTAATTGTTTTAAAATGTTTAGTTTTAGTTTAGTTTGTATAAAATCTAAATGGTGGGTATTTTTCAAGGTGAAGATTTAAGTTTAAATCTTGAGGTTTAAGTTTAGATCTTCAGATTTAATAGGTACTGCAATACAAAAATAACACTATGTGAAGGCAATTGACTCACAGTCATGCAGACATCCCACTCTCAATAAACATGCCTGTACTGGAGCCAGACAGATATATCGTTCACTGGCCTATGACAGCTATATTGGTCTATGTCAGTACCAGCGTATATGTTCTATATGTAAAAGTTTTGTTTTTGCTTTTTTTAAAACGGAACATAATTTATTTTCTTTCCACATTTTTCAGTTTTACAGGCAGTATTTTGTGTATATTTGATTTTTTCTTAATTCAAGTTCATTTTATATATATATTATACTCACCAATGTTTGTTTTTTTACTATCTACTTTTAGTTTTTAATTTGGTTTTGGTTAGCTGTAATTAACTTGCTCTGGCCCTTTAATGTATCCAACATAAACAGAAGGTAAATAAACAGTACTGTGTGGAAAGAAATATTGCAGAAATGAACAGGTTCTGTACTGTTGATCTGTTGAGTGCAAAACTCACCACTGACACATCTTATATCCGGTTACTATGTTACTGTAATACAGAAGTCCAGATAACGCAGCACCATCTGGTTGTGGATATTATATTTCAGTGACAGTTAACACTCTGAGGCCCAAACGTCTCACCGACATACTCTTCTCCTGTCTCTGTGTGTATTTATCTGTCATTATTACTCTTACCCTGTCTCTGGCCAGGTCTGCAGCTGGCATGTGGTTCACATGTCCAGTGGTGGTGTCGTTGGACAGGTAGACTCCCAGCACCACCGCCAGCACCAGAACACCGAGCAGACACAGCAGCAGGACCCGGGCCCGGGGCATCCGCACCCGGTCACAACCGGGGAACGACCCGCTGCTGCCATTACTCTGCTGCAGAGGCTTGTACCTCCGACTGGACCTGGACATGACTGGAGATACAGTGTCTCTGTGTAATGTCGACAAGTCTGTCCTAGTAGCTACGTGTCCAAACTGGCTGGTGAAGCATGTAGGAGGGAAATCCACCCAGGAAGTCAGTGAGGAGGGCGGCTGCTACTGCTGCTGCTGCTGGCTCTGCACTGAAGCAGTCCTGTTCCAACATAATGATCCATCCTTCATATCTGATAGCCTGTCTTTTGTGGTGTCGATCCTCCATACGACTCCAACAGCCCAGTTATTTGAAGACATGGTGGACTTTGTGGCTGCACTGATCAAGTCAACCCAGTATAGATTGAAATTTAGCTACACATAAACACAGTAATTCAGTCTATCTATAGCTTCTACTGGTCAGCGAGCATCAACTATTTACCGCTGTTAAACTCATTTTCATCCACTAACGGTGACTAACAAGAAAAACCACGACAAAGTGAACACGAAATAAACTTGTTCGAACTCTTCTGCGGCAAGAGTCCATATAGAAATGTACACATTTTACGCCGCCTTTACGTAACATATCCATGGGCTCTGGTTAAATGGCGCAACTTCTTTTAGGTTTTCATACTGGTTGACAAACAGCGTTGTGGTGCGCTGCTGCCACCTACTGGACAGATGTAGGAACTACAAAATTAAGATTGTAGAGACAGTTGACTTTTATTTTTAATCCATGTGCTAATTTTTCAGATTGCCAGTTTTAAACATGAAATAGTTATTACGCAGAATACGGCCTTCACACGGGGAAAAAACGACAAGAAGAAGAAGAATAACCTCCGCTGCTGAGGTCACATGTTTCCTGTCAACTGCTGAGGTCGGAGGTCAGCCAGGTCCCTCTCAACATAAATCAATATAAATAAAAAACATAAATAGAGCAAAATATGTACATGAAACATGGGTTAAGGAAAAGGAGTAAATATTCATAAAATGCTTCCTGTAAAGCCACAAATAAAAACAATCTGCATTATGGTCTTGTTCAACTATTACATTATCAAAAGTATAAATTCTCTGATTTCAACTTCTTAAATGTGAATATTTTCTGGTTTCTTGACTCAGCTACAACAATATTCAGAATATTTTTGGGTTGTGGACAAATCAAGACATTTGAGGACGTGACCTCAGGCTTTGGGACACTGATCAATATTTTAAACAATTTTCTGACATTTTCTGGACCAAGCAACTAATGGATTAATCAAGAAAATAATCAACTGATTAATCAATAATGAAAACAATCATTAGTTGCAGCCAAAGTTGCTGCAAGTTCATTGGGTGTTCTATAGACATATGGAATGAGCTGTTACAGTATAAAATCAATACAAAGAAAAGAATGACCCTTTTCCTTGTGTAAACTAATAGATGAGCTGTAATTTCTATATTACATTCATTCATACTAATTTAGTGTAGGCCTATTGTTCATCCAATCTTTGCAGTCATCCACGACGGTGGCAAACTATCTGTGGCCTTTATAGGATGTCACAAAATCAAAAGTTTCTACATTTCTAATATATTTAGTACACCAAGAAACCTCCATTCAACTTATAGATATGATTAACATGTGCATACAGTAAGTACACTGCTAATGACCCTGTTTCCTAAACTTCATTTCACTGACACACATGTACAAATAATTGCATCATTCTGCTCTTTTTATTCTCTGGCTTTCATTAGTTTGTAGAAATATTTGATTTTAATGCTTTGACCAGGCAGTATTTGTTAGAAATTGCAGAAATGATGAATAAAATCCTGCTAAATGTGTAAGACTGAATGTAGATTGAATACAGTATTCTGCCTTATACGTTGGCAATCTTGCATCAGGGGCTTGTCTGAACAAAACAAATCGTGCTTATGACCTACTTCACCATCCCGCCAGATTTTCGTCCGGGAAAATAAACGGAAAAGGAAGCTGACATAATAAACGATTCTGATTGGTCCTCAGATTCGAAAGCCCGCGTTCTCTTGCGGCTGATTGGTCAAAACGCCTGTCTGTCTCTGCTCGCAGCGGTTACGTCTTCCGTACAAATGCAGCGTTAGCGGGATTTTTGGTCATTCGCGCTTCCTTTCTCTGAGTCTGGGGGAGTTAGAGTTCAGCCGCACGTCTTGATATCGAGGAGAAGATAAACTTGTTGCTGGACAGCTGCTGTTTTCTCGTGGGACGAGCAACATCACTCTACGCCAGCATGCATGTGATCAAGAGAGGTGAGCTCTATCTGTTGTTATGGATCAGTGTGAAGGGCCTCAGTTAGCTTCAGTGTTGCTATCACGGTCAATCATGTGGATCTACCAGTTATTGTGAAGTGACACAGACTCTGCTGACTGATAAAGTGTCATATCACACCAGTGAAACTTACACTCCATGCTTGAGTCAGTGAAGCAGCGTGAAGCTGTTAGCTAACGTTAGCTAATGATGTTAGCCTCCAGTTACCTAACTTTTAGCTAGTTCATCGGTGTTAACGTTACATAGCAGCCTGTCAGTGCTTTATTGAGGAAACTGAGCGAATAAGTCTCATGTTATCAAGCACATCGTTTGACAAAATCCAGTTTGGTGACCAGCTGGTCACACAAATGAACGTTAGACTAATTAAACTATAGCCTGAACCCTTTTCCAGATGGTTTTTATTGGAGTTACTGTTTATAGTCTTAGCCATAATCCTTTGTCATAGTTGGCGCCAAAAGGTAAAGTTATATATCCTGCCTGGGTGTAATGTGAGGCTCTGGTTGGAGGAAATACGAGCATAATTAACTTGCTTAACATGTTGGTCAGGAAGTGTGTTGCAATAATTCAATTTATACTGGAACAGTGTAAATTTCTTCAGAATCAATACGCAGTTGAATAGTGTTTTCTCAAGAGTCAACACTTTGAGCTGTTGACAGTTTTACAAATAATGTAAAAAAATATCTTATTTTCTCATTGATTAAATCAATTAATCCATGAGTTAGCATAATAAAGGACTTTTCTATTCACAATAAAAGTGCTTCCGCTTTTTCTAGACTGCCAACCAGTACCTTGGACTAACATTACTTGGAAGGTGGATTGTCATTGTCATTTTTGCTCGCCCAGTGGCCTCATCCTTGAAGAACACCAGATTTTTAATTTTTATTAAAATTACTTTTTTTGACCCAGTGTAGGACTTCTATTTTTTTCTTCAACCAAACAATTAATTTGAGCCACAATAAGCTGTAATATCGTGTACTAGTAGTATTTCCATTTTATTTTACTTAATACTTCCATTTTTTGGAAGCAAATATTGCACTTTATACTCCACAACATTTATTATTTAGATTATTAACAAAAAATATAAAGCAACTAATAAATTCTGGAAAAAGTAAAGTAAGTAAAACAACATTGAAATGATGTACATTTGTAGAGTCAAAATCTTATACAACCTTGTTGTGAATGATGAATAAATCTCCTTGTGCCCTTAAGTATATTTTGATGCTAATTCTTTAGTTATTTTACCTAAGCTTTAGAATGCAGAACCTTTACTTGTGACAGAGTATTTTTACATTGTAGTATTTACACTTTCACTCAAGTTAAAGATCTGAATACTTTCAACACCACTGATTAACAGTTGAATACCAGGAAGAGTCGCACTGTGATAAGGCCCATGGTTGTAATATTGAACTACTTTGATTTTTGTAAATATTTTTATTGCATGTATACTTACACTTAATATAATCATTTTGCTTTTATATCTAAAATAATTACCCCCTTTGTGTGATTTGAAAGACTCAGTCAGATCAGGAAAAGATTAAAATGAAAATGGACAATAGAATATAATGAAAAGGAACCTAAAATTATACTAGTTAAACAACTAATGAAATTACAAAAGGTGCAAAAAGGACTGAACAAATAAAATCTTGGAAGTTTATTAATATTCATATAAAATGATGTGTTTCAGCTCTGTTATTTTGCTGACTGATAGCTTTAGAAAGTGGTGACTGGATTAACTGAGAAGTGTTTTTATTTGTTTATTTCTCAGATGGACGCCAGGAGCGCGTCATGTTTGATAAAATCACCTCTCGTATCCAGAAGCTGTGCTACGGCCTGAACTCTGACTTTGTGGATCCGGCTCAGATTACAATGAAGGTGATCCAGGGTTTGTACAGTGGCGTCACCACCGTGGAGCTCGACACGCTGGCTGCAGAGATCGCTGCCACTCTCACAACCAAACACCCTGACTATGCCATCCTCGCCGCACGGATCGCCGTCTCAAATTTGCACAAAGAGACGAAGAAGGTGTTCAGCGACGTGATGGAAGACCTGTACAACTACGTCAACCCCTTAAACAAACGCCACTCTCCCATGATCTCCAAGGAGACACTCGACCTCGTTCTTGAAAACAAGGATCGCCTCAACTCGGCCATCATTTACGACCGAGACTTCTCCTACAACTTCTTCGGCTTCAAGACTCTGGAACGCTCCTACCTGCTGAAGATCAACGGCAAAGTGGCTGAGCGGCCGCAGCACATGCTCATGAGGGTGTCTGTCGGAATCCACAAGACAGATATCGACGCCGCCATCGAGACCTACAACCTGCTGTCAGAGAAGTGGTTCACCCATGCATCCCCTACGCTCTTCAACGCAGGAACCAACAGGCCTCAGTTGTCCAGCTGCTTCCTGCTCGCCATGAAAGACGACAGCATTGAAGGCATTTATGACACACTGAAGCAATGCGCCCTCATCTCCAAGTCAGCTGGAGGAATCGGCGTGGCGGTCAGCTGCATCAGATCAACGGGGAGCTACATCGCTGGCACCAATGGCAACTCTAATGGGCTCGTTCCCATGCTGAGAGTTTACAACAACACGGCGCGTTACGTCGACCAGGGCGGCAACAAACGACCCGGAGCCTTTGCTATGTACCTGGAGCCGTGGCACTTTGACGTGTTTGACTTCCTTGAGCTGAAGAAGAACACAGGAAAGGAGGAGCAGCGAGCCAGAGACCTTTTCTACGCTCTGTGGATCCCCGACCTGTTCATGAAGAGGGTGGAGAGCAACCAGGACTGGTCTCTGATGTGTCCGAACGAGTGTCCTGGGCTGGACGAGTGCTGGGGGGAGGAGTTTGAGAAGCTCTACACTTCATACGAGAAGGAGGGGCGGGTGAAACGCGTGGTGAAGGCTCAGCAGCTGTGGCACGCCATTATTGAGTCCCAGACAGAAACTGGAACACCATACATGTTGTACAAAGATGCCTGCAACAGGAAGAGCAACCATCAGAATCTGGGCACCATCAAGAGCAGCAACCTCTGCACAGAGATCGTCGAATACACCAGCAGTGACGAGGTGGCGGTCTGTAATCTGGCCTCCATCGCACTCAACATGTACGTCACACCTGAGCGGACTTTTGATTTTAAAAAACTAGCATCTGTGACCAAAGTCATTGTCAGAAACTTGAATAAGATCATCGAGATTAACTACTACCCAGTGCCCGAAGCGGAACGGTCCAACAAGCGCCACAGGCCGATAGGAATCGGCGTCCAGGGTTTGGCCGATGCCTTCATCCTCATGCGTCACCCGTTTGAAAGCCCGGAGGCACAGCTGTTGAACACCCAGATCTTTGAGACCATCTACTACGCCGCCCTGGAGGCGAGTTGCGAGCTGGCTGCCGAGCTCGGTCCCTACGAGACGTACGAAGGCTCCCCGGTGAGCAAGGGCATCCTGCAGTACGACATGTGGAACAAGACGCCCACCGACCTGCATGACTGGAAAGCGCTGAAGGAGAAGATCGCCAAACACGGCGTGAGGAACAGCCTGCTGCTTGCCCCGATGCCCACGGCCTCCACCGCCCAGATCCTGGGCAACAATGAGTCCATCGAAGCCTACACCAGTAACATCTACACCCGCAGGGTGCTCTCCGGAGAGTTCCAGATCGTCAATCCTCATCTGCTCAAAGACCTGACGGAGAGGGGGCTGTGGAGCGAGGAAATGAAGAACCAGCTGATCGCTCACAACGGATCCATTCAGGTAATCCGTGCACGTCAGGTCCAGGTTGCTGCTGCTGATGATACTTTATTGCCAGAATGAGTCTGAAATTTTTCTTGCATGACAGCAGCTTAATTTGCAACATCAGAGAATGACAGGAATGTCACTGACAGGAAGTGACAGAACTTATGAGGTTTTGACTGTTGGTCAAACAAAACAAGACATTTGAAGCGGAGCTGCAATGATTGATCAATTAGTTGTCAACTATTAAATTCTCCACCAACTATTTGGACAAGGTGTTAGTAATTTTATAAAGAAAAAAGGTCAACTCTCTGATTGCAGCTTCATAAATGTGAATATTTTTTTTGGTTTCTTGACTCCTCAATGACAAACTTAATATCTTTGGGTTGTGGACCAAACAAGCCATTTGAGGATGTCCTCTTGGCTTTTGGAAAACGGTAATTGACATTTTTTCGCTATGGTTGATTATTAAAACAGATGAATTGACAATGAAAATGGTTATTAGCAGCCCAAATTTTGAAGAAAGACCCCCTGAATTGCCCACTTTGAATTTCCAGAGCCAAAGGTATTGTACTGAAATGGCTTGTTTTGTCCAACCAACAGTCTTAAGCCCTTAAAATATTCAGTTTACTATCATAAAAGACAAGCGGCAATTCTTGACATTTCAGCACCTGAAACCAGCTGAACATTTGGTGTTTCTGCTTGAAAAATAACTCGGATAACTGATAACTGCTCATTTTTTCTGACGTTTCTTTTGTTTATTTCAACAGAACATTGAAGGAATTCCAGACGATCTGAAGCAGCTGTATAAAACCGTGTGGGAAATCTCCCAGAAGACCGTACTCAAGATGGCCGCCGACCGCGGTGCCTTCATCGACCAGAGCCAGTCCCTGAACATTCACATCGCAGAGCCAAACTACGGCAAACTGACCAGCATGCACTTCTATGGCTGGAAACAAGTAAGTGACACGTGGAGGACAAATCGGAGCAGAACTCATTCTGTGACTACCAACAGCGTGTGTTTTAATTCACCCGTCTGTCTCTCCACAGGGTCTGAAGACGGGAATGTACTACCTGAGGACGAAGCCTGCTGCCAACCCCATCCAGTTCACCCTGAACAAGGAGAAGCTGAAGGAGGCGCAGGAGCCGGTCAAGGCCACAGAGGAGGAGATCAAAGAGAGAAACATGGCTGCCATGGTGTGTTCTCTGGAGAACCGAGACGAGTGCCTCATGTGCGGATCTTAGACGCGTCCTCTGTCCACTCCACAACTACTGTACACTCTAACCTGTGAAGGCTTGATCTTGAGGCTTTGAGTGACGAGGCCTCATGTTCTGTCAGTGCATCCGTTATAATTGAAACACTTTTTCACTGATCACACCTGGGAGCGCTGTGGGAGCTCGTATAGAATTAATGTATAGAAATAATTTTATTGAAAATAATAAGTTTTCTGTAGACTCACTTAAATGTCAATGCAAGTACTTACGACAAACTGTATTTTATTTGTTTGAAATAAAATTTGTACGAGAAAATAAAACATTTTACATGCAAATTGTGTAATTGTGTTTGTGTGAGCTGTGAAATGTAAACCGAACTTTATTTTAAAAGTGTTGGGAGACAAAAGCAACGGAGCTCAACACTAGATTTTAAGAGCGATTGTCAGGCTGCAACTATCGGCTTTTGTTGCAGAAACTTAAGATATGGTTACCATTTTGTATGATTAAAATACCAGGCAGTTATACATCAGCTTAATAATGAAAATGTGACCCAAAAGATGGTTTAAAAGCTGAAATACAGTAACCAAACAATTCTTTGTAGTTTGTATTTTGTCTGTTGTAATCTTATGTGTCACCATTTAACCTGTATATCTTTGACACACAGTAGTGCAGCTGTATGTTCTTCATAGATCCTTTAAAAATGAGTTCAGCAAGTAGCTGGTTGCTTGTTCATCCCTTCTCTCCTTTATGCTGATTACCACCACAGATCCACCGGCCTCTTGGCAATGAGGTCTTGCGTTGTGGGTCCTTCAAATGACACCAACGTCAGCTTGTCCAGCATCTTTACTTTCATATGTTACACTAGTTTATGATGTTGACCTGTTAGCAGAACTATTTACCGAACAGTCAAACAACTTAATTTGCTTCGTCATTGGCTCTTGATCAGATGCCTGCACACACAAGTAAACACACCAACATATGTTCAGCATTGTCTGATTAAGTTTCCAGCTGTTTAGCAATATTTAAATCAACATATCAAAAAAATTGGTGAATTTAAATTTCTTGACAAAACTGAGGGAGCGGTACTTGTGTTTCTCATCCCTAACAAACTGATTACAGAGCTGCTGGATCATCTGTAAAATGTTTTGCCACAAACCTAAAAAAAGGCTGTTTGTCTTAGCTCATGAAAAGCAGACATTTTGGAGTTGCATGGTTTTCACAGGACAGTGACAATATATTAAATAATATTTATTTTGAGGGGCATGTTTTCTGTCACTATGTTTTAAAAAGTGGTTGCCACTGATGCCAATCAAAGGCCAAGAACTGCTCGCAATTTTTCAAAATGGTTACCAATGGCAACGTGGCAGCCAGTGCTGTCAAGCCCTGAAAGTACAACAGGGCAACAATTAAGGACTTATTTTATTAGTTGTTTCTATGAAATTCAGAGAGATGAGATGTTTGTTAAATGTCAACTACATCTGGAAAATGCCCCCATCATAACATCCTAGAACGTAAAGAGATGTCAAATATTTTGTTTGGTTGGATCAAAAGTCCCAAACTCAAAATATTCAATTACGTGTTATATAAAACCAAGAAAAGCAAATCAGCAAACCTGGAACAAGTGATTATTTAGCATCTTGGCTTGAAAAATGATTTATAAGTTCAGTTGAAAATGTCTACAAAATGTCAAATTTGACTGTTGCAAAGTTTACAGAGTTCCAGAAGTAAAATACTTTCCCCCCTTCTTACAGTATTGATAAACTGATTGACATTGAACTTTTTGTGTTAAAATGATGCCAAACACACTGGTTCTAGTTTTTCAAATGCGAGAATTATCTGCTTTTCTTGGCCTTGAAGTAAAATACAAACTGAATATTTTTCTTGGGTAGGTTCAGAGCTAAAAAATAATGGTTTTGGTTAAAATAGCAAGATTTCTGCCAGAAAGCCCTGAAGGCAAACCTCTGCTGTGTCCAAATTTATCTGTCAGTGGCTGGAAAAACTGTAAAAAGTTTATTTCCCAACTTACTTATGTAACTTAAGAGGGATGAATGAAACAAACTGTCTTTACCATTAGAAAAACTGAAAATGAGACCATGTTCTGATAGTTATTTTTAATATATTTTTTATAAAATAATGAAAACATAATTTACACTTTTAAATGTACAAGTTATTATTACAACCCAAAGGAAACAATGTTTGTGTGCATCTCGTACCCCTGCCACATGCAGAAAGCACCGACACACGGAGAGGAAAGACGATGATGGCAGAAGATAAAAAACAATGAGGAGGAATCAGTTTGTACAGAGATCATCAGAAGTCAAACAGCATACACAAATAAAAACACAGTACCCTCTCATCATCTTCACTACTGTCTGCAACAGTGGGAATGTGTTAAAAAATAAATTATCAAAATATTTAACATCTAAAAAACAAAACCTAGTTTTACAATATTACCATTAACCATTATAATGCATTATTGATTTGTTCAACAGGGATCGTTGTGTACGCTATAAATAGCTTACAATTATACATAACATGAACAAAATTTATATAAAATAGAAAGAAACCTTGCCCCTTTTACATAAGCGAACTAATGCAGATACTAAAAATCACAGCTACACCTGCGAAGCTGCATGAAGGAGGAATAAACAGGAGTGTGAACTAAAAACATCCAGAATAAAAGGAGTGTATCTTAATTTGTTTATGACAAACTGATAAAATTAGCATTTCTGAAACCAAACATTAAGGTCCAAATAAGTGTTATTGGTATCAAAGTTAGTGGGATGACAACAGCCGACTTTAAACTGTGTACGTGGCTGCAGAAGAGTAAAGCAGGAGGAGGAGGTGGTGGTGGTGGTGGTGGTGGTTTGGGCTGAGGAGGAGCAGGAGGAAACGGCAGTTTTCTGTCCAGCCCAGAGTCAAACTGCAACACTTATTCGCTCTTGTGTCAGTGAAAGAAAAGTGTTTTTAATACTGTGGGAGTGGGCGATACGGATGTAATGTTATAACAAGATATCGATGTGCTCAACTTTAAGAAAAATCAGTTGAGAAACTGTATTTGTCTGTTTTAGGTTAATACTGACTGTAACAACGCATTATACAATAACACAACATTTTCACTTCATTATGTAATAACATCTGCATTTTGTAATAAATTTAAATACTAATTAACAGCCTGAACATAATATGTAATAAATTTTTACCACATTTTAGAATAAATTACCACATACTATGGTGGTTATTTGGCTGATAAATACAGTAGGGTTGCAGTCTGTGTATTTTCCTTAACCAACAGCTGAAAACGTTAACAATCTATTAATAATTAGTAATTAATAAGATATAAAATGCATCTTTTTTCTCATTTCAAATTGAAGCTTAAGTGAAAATGGCTTTGCCAGACCAAATGACGGCAATTACAGCCATTTCTAGACTACTGATCAATTATCGATTAATATCGGTTAAATTCTTAGCAGTGTTTAATGATTTATCATTAAAATAGTGATACTTTACATAGTTTTGACCAATTACAGATATTAACAAACTATAACTGTATTATTTTAAATGAATTTTGAGTGATGATTTATGCTAAAATGCATAAAATAAATCTTATAAACGGTTTATATGAACTAAAACATCCATTCTGGTTGGTTATTACATAATGCATCATATTATTACATATTCAGTTTAAAAAAGTGCAACTCCCACATTATGTAATAACTACCACAACATGTAATAATTTATTACAAAATGCAGATGTTATTACATAATGAAGTTAAAATTTATAACAATTTATTGCACGGCTTTGTTAAATACTCGACTCTGATTGGTCAGTTACAACATTCTAAGGTTATTTCTGTATCGCAGATCGTTACTGTGAAGACCAGACCGTTGCTATGGACACAGTTCTGATCACAGACTCTGGAAAAAGAATAAAATAATTTTTTTAAATCAATAAAATCTTTTTTAAATGAACTTTTTGTGTCAAATTTTTGATTTTTTAAAGCAAGTAGCCATGTAATAAGCAGGATAATGTACAGTGAGCAGTTTATTATTGTGAAATAATCCCTTCATGGTGATTCAAGAGAGTTTACTTCACAATAATGACCTGCCCACTGTACATTATCCCTTACCTGTTGAGTTTATAGATAATGCTGTGTTATTACACAATGCGTTGTTACACCACTAGTTAAATACTTATAAATCAAGGTGTTGAATCATAAAAATCCAATATTGCCATAAAACCTTGCCTACAGTGACCTAGTACACCCATAAATATTAAAGGGATAACTACAGTGGTTATAAATAGTATGGAAAACGTTAGCTTCTATTGTCTCAGGCTACAGTGCATCACATCGCCCACCCCTGATTGGTGGTTTAGTGTCGTTAACAGCATCTTGAGGAACCTGAGTGAGTTGGGATTGAAAAGTTCAACAGTTCCAGTCAGACCAGGGAGGAAGAAGAAGAAGTTGTTGTTGTTCTACAACAGGGCAGAGCAGGAGATGATAATTTAGTACAGTTTCATCAGTACTATCTCTACTGACACTACAGGAAGATTTGATTCATCCATCCTCTGCAGGATGTTTTGTCTGTTCAGTACCAGCATCCAAAAAACGCACACACAGACACATTATTTCTGTATGAAAAATAGATATAGTAGACAATATCATTAAGCAAGCTAGCAGTATAAATAGTGTCTTTTTGTGTTCATTTGGGTTATCACAGAACACAGGGACAAATCCTCACACATCTCTCTCTCTCACTCACACACACACGCACGCACACACACACAGGCAGACAGACAGACAGACAGACTGGTTCTGATATGAAGGAGCTTCAGTGTTGTTGAGTGAGTTTCATGTACAGTAAAAGTTTTCTATAAGCACACGTTAAGTTACCGGTGACAGCTTCATTTTCATTAGTACGCAAAGACTTATAAGAATTATAAGGATAGGTTGACATTTTGGGAATTATGATTACTCACTTTGAAGTGGAGAGTTTGGACGAGTAGACTGACACCACTCCCACGTTTGTTTGTTAAATATGAAGCTACAGCCAACAACAGAC
>JAJHUR010130837.1:0-27509 GCA_027495735.1 Lutjanus campechanus | reverse complement strand
ACATTGGCAAACAAACACGGACACTGCAGCCCCTGTCAACCGCTGGAGGTAGCCGGAGGCCGCTGGAGGTAGCATCCTAGCGCAGCCGATGCTTTAGCAAAGAGCTAACTGCCAGTGTCTGTCTATGGAGCTGTCACTCAACGTAACCACGCCCTAATTTATACAAGAATTTTAAGCCTAAATTAGATTAAAACGGTTGTGGTACAAAAAAATTCACCCCCCTCAGAGTGTTCACGGACGTGGAAACTATAAATAAAGACCAAAAACAAAAAATGTACCAGGCTGTAAATATGTTTTTTAAGGCTGTAAAGTTGGCTATTTTAACATGGGGGTCTATGGAGAATTGCTCCCTTCTGGAGTAGGGTTGTCACGATACCAGAATTTCAGTAGTCGATACCAATACCTGTGATTTTCCACGATTCTCGATACTAATTCGATACCACGATTAAAAAAAAAACCCCAACAGAACCCACGTACTTTTAAATTCACTAATTCATTGAAAACTGCTTTAAACTGTCAAGTATTTATCACCACTATAAAAACAAGCAATACTGTGCTTATGGGGATCTCTGTGTACATGGAATAGTTTCTGCTTGATAACTGATATTTGGGGTTAAGTTGCTCAAGCATTTGGCGAAATCCATATTTTTCTACAGTGTACATGGGGACTTGATCGATGCACAGAAACTCTGCTACTGCCCTATTCAGTTTTTTTGCTTCGTTTGAATTTGTGTCATTTTTTGTGCCTTTCAAAAGCTTCGCTGATTTTGGGCTGTGAGACTGTCAGACAGTATCTCATCAAGTCACCTTACGTAGGCCTATATGACGCAGACCGTATCGTTACATTACGTGAAACATATACATGAGGGAGCGACTGAGCGAGAGAGGAGAAGCCTGCGCTGCTGCGCCCCAGCTGACTCTCATGCCGAAATGACGGAACGTAGGCATATTCGGGTTAACGGATTTATAACGTAACGTGACACAACAACACAAACTTCTGAGGCACTGTTTGCATGTCGGATTGTTTGAGTCTAGAACTGCTCCGTATGCATCCGCCTCGAATGCAAAATATTTCCACACGCGACTCTTCGTACCTGTCTTGTCAACGAGCCGACGTGTTGTGCTTCCACTTTCACTTGCTGAAGCCAAGCCGGCAGGTTTTCTTCTTCAGCGCCGCTGACTGCTCTGTGCTGCTTACACGCGTATACTGCCCCCGTCAGTCCTGCCAAGAATCGACACGGCTCGCCGAGGGAAAAGTTGAACATTCGGTTCTGACGGTACCAGAAAAAAGCAGGTATCGATGTATTTTTTGCGTGTTGGTATCGAATTGGTACCGGTAGTATCGGTTCTTGTGACAA
Organism: Lutjanus campechanus; assembly: GCA_027495735.1. Lineage (NCBI taxonomy): Eukaryota > Metazoa > Chordata > Actinopteri > Lutjaniformes > Lutjanidae > Lutjanus > Lutjanus campechanus. The sequence goes on along the minus strand of JAJHUR010130837.1, from coordinate 26,151 downwards.
CCCTATTCTGGAGCCAGCCCCCAGCGGCAGCTGAGGAACTGCAGCTTTTTGAACGCGGAAGTGATCCTCACTGCTGAAACCTGCAACTCCCCCCTTGGCTGTGTTATGTTGAGTCACGTTTGCTGACTTTTGTCTTCACTCTCTGTTATATGTGACGTATTCTGTGTTTTCCTGTTTGTTATAGCAACTAGTGGCTAGTAGGATATGCACCGTTACCTTGAATAAATTAGAGATTTCTCTGGGTTTGAACATGGTTGGAAACATTTGGGATAATTTAAGTGCATAAATCATATAACTTACATCAAGCATTTTTAGACATTTTAATGCCAAAGTGTTATATGTTATAGCTGTAACTAATAAACCTTCTGGTTCTTCATTATATAATGTAAGAAATATTGATATTGGTCAATACAGGGCTGTAACTAACGATTGTTGTCATAACCAATTACTTGGACGATTATTTTCTCAGTTAGTCAATTAGTTGTTTTGTCTATAAAATTTCAGAAAATGGTTGATTAGTGTTTCCCAAAGCCCAAGGTGACGTCCTCAAATGTCTTGTTTTGTCCACTATCCAAAGATATTCAGTTTACTGTCATGAAAAAGTAAAGAAAGTAGAAAAATTCAAATTTAAGAAGCTGAAATCAGAGAATTTTGTTTTTTTTCATAAAAACTTACTCAAACCGATTAATTGATTATCAAAATAATTGCCAATTAATTGAATAATCAATTCATCATCAATTAATCATTCCATTGTTGCAGCTCTACATCAACAGAGAAAAACTGTCATCATATTTTTTGCCATATTCCCCAGCCCTACTATAATATTGAATCTCCATTTCTAACAGCAGCTGGCAGCAACAGCAAAATTTTTAAAAATTGATAAACCTACCGCCTGTCCAGCACCAAACAGCAGATAGAGTCAGTCAGAGACCAGCTGGTAAAGAAAGTCAAACATCTTGCAGCTAAAGAGCCACAAATTTCTCTAAGGAGATGGTGGACACCAAAACAGAGCTGAACAGAGTTAATATTGGACTTTACCAGGTGGACACTGACTAACTATAAGGCCCGTGTGTCTATAAGCCTGTTTGGAGGTCTTCTCCCCACCAAGGGGTTAAAATTTTGCAGCTTTACCACAAACTTAATAGTTACTGTTTTTACCATTTGAAGCTGTTAATCACAGTCTACAATCGCCAAATGACATTTTAAATACTGGTTAAATGTGTGCCACTTTGCATCGTGCAATATGAACGTTGCACATTCATTTAAAAAACATGGCAAAAACTCACTAAATGCTTCACCTTTTTAGACTGAACAGGTTCACAGTGTCTGCGGGTAAATTAAATTGTTTACCCAGAGCTAACCTTAGCTGCCAGCCTAACACACAGTGTGGCTAATGTTAGCAATGCTAGCAGGAGCAGCAGCTGCTCTGCTTGCAGGTTAATGTCCATGTCTGTGCTGAATGTGGTCACGTGTTGCTCCGAAGCAGTGGTTATTAGGGCTGCACAATTAATCGCAATATTATCGAAATCGCAATATGACCATGCGCAATATCCAAATCGCAGAACCAGAACCAAATCGCAATTTTATGAAAAAGGAAAAATATGTGAGAAAACAGCATTATAGTGAAGTTCTGTGATGCTGCAGAGATGGCCTGGCCTAAAAATCTTGTTCTTCAGATATAAGCAAACATTTGTTTGGTACAGAACCCAGACAGATCACAACAAATGTCACATTATCACGATTTTAAAAGATTTGTCTTTTTCATTGAAAATAAAAATTGTCATATCGCATATCGCAATTTCAGTCAAAATAATCGCAATATGACTTTTTTTTACCATATCGTGCAGCCCTATGTTGTAGTAAACCATCCTCGTGAAAAATCATTAAGAACATTGAGTTGAATCCACAACCAGCAATGGCTGATGAGCAAACAGTGTAATAATGGCTACAAATGACATTTTAACCCTCGTTGTTACAGTAATTGCAGACACACCTTATATTTTCATTTCTCAGTAAAGAAAACAGTGAATATTCTGATACAAAGAGTCTGCTGACATGACTGATATTTTGAAGTGTGTCCAAATGAGATGAATACAATGAACAATCAGTGAGTCATTTCTAATTGCTTTCTACACAACACACCCTGCAGGAAATGGACATCATCATCATGGATAAGTGATTTGCTGGCATGTGTGTGTACATGCATGTTTAAGTGCACCCGACTGCATGTGTCCTCAGCTGCACGCACTTTATATGAGCGATCCAGTCAGCACGGCTCAACCCCGTCCATGTAGACTGGCACTCAGAAGATGCCCAGACCGCTGCTGTAATGGCCTCTATCCATCCCAGCACCCAGCCCTTCAATTATGGTTATCAAGTCAGCCTACTAAGCTCAAATTCAATCAGGCCTGCGCGAGCCACTCCCATCCACAAACACACACACACACACACATACAGACACACACACACAGTGGAGGAGGCACTGGCTGCATACAGGCCCTGACAACCTGTCAATAACCCTCACCTCTACACTCAGCACACTCACATCAGATCAGATGATACATGACCATATACACACACACACACACACACACATACACACATACTCTCACACAGCTCATAAATACGTACACAAAAATACACATATAGTACAGTAGTAGTTGTTTATTGTGTCATGCACATACTAGGCTTGTTCAAAATTTAATTGAACGCGATGGTAAGGATGATAGCGATTAATCAATGATCAGTTAATCCAGTAGTTTCCAAACTTTCTCGGGCATGGCCCTCTTTCAGAAGCCAAAAAAAGTTTGGGCCCTCCCACACCATAGTTTTTATCAATAACTGACAATTATTGGGGATGGAAGTGATAAAAAAAAGATTTGTAAAATGAATTTTAGTAAAATAAAGTGTAGCAGGATAGAATCAGCAAAGTCATGTTTGTTTATTTCCCCTAAATGGATCACATTCATTCAGCTCTGTTTTTTGTCCTCTGGTCTGCCGCGGTGCTTCTGCAGTGGCTCCGCGCCCTCCGTGGGGAGCCCGACCCCCAATTTGGGAACCACTGGATTAATCAGTCGTTAAAAATTTGGAAGATCAAGTGAAGCCAATTTGCAACCCTAGTTGTGGGGGGAAAAATGAATATTTGAGCTGTATTGACCTGCTTATATTAAAAATTTACAGCCTAAGAGTGCATTTGAAATAGTATGACTTGTGGTCCATCAGCTTGACCTATTGCCTACCCTATTGATCTTATCAGTAAATTAAGCTAATAAATTAAAATAAACAGAGGGCACCAGCAAGGAAAGCCATGTGGATTGGATAATTATAACTCCGAACCATATGAGGAGCAGCGTGTGGACGTATTTTAGGTCCTACACACTGTAGATGGCAAAATGACCAACAAAGATAAGACATTTGGCCAACTTTGTAAATAAAAAAATAAATAAAAAAGCAGCAGCCTTTCAACAACAAATCTGACTCACCTGCAACTGCAACCAAACTGAGGCAGCAGAGGCACCAGAAATGAATGGAGCAACGTCAACTGTACAATCTTGACAGCCTACCCTTCACCACACTCATCCTCTCTGACCCTCAACAGAAGCTCATAAAAACACCATCACTGATAAGATAGAAAGATATATAAGGATATGACAGAACTGCAGCCATGACATCAAATTCCAAGTCACACCACAATCTCAGGACAAGGAGTGCAACTAACAGTTATTTTTATCATCGATTAATCTTTTATTGTCTAGATTTATCAATTAGATGTTTGAGCCATAGAATTTTAGAAACTGGTGAAAAATGCTGTTCAGTGTTTTTCCAAAGCCCAAGATGACGTCCTCAGATGTCTTGTTTTGTCCACAACTCTAATATATTCAGTTTACTGTCGGAGACGAGTAAAGAAACAATGAAATATTCACATTTAAGAAGCTGAAATCAGAGAATTTTGACTTTAAAAAAATACTCAAAGTGATTAAGAAATTATAAGAAGAGTTGGTGATTAATTTAATAGTTGACAACTAATCAATTAATTGATCAGTTGTTGCAGTTTCAGTTGCAGGGGTCAGCGTTAAATCTACTTACCCAAAGTCAATTTTTACTTGCCTCTGTACAAACAGTTTTATTTATTAGAGATTATCAAATAATAAACAAAGGTTAAGTTGATTTTCATGTATAATATTGGGCTGCAGTATCTTTAAAATGTCAGAAAATAGTAACATAAATTCCAGTTTTTCAATGTCCATGGTGATGTCTTTAAGTGTCTTGTTGTCTAAAATCTAAAAACAAAATCTGTTTAATATGACACTTAACAAAGTGGGAAATCACCATATGGGAGCCTGAAAACAGCATTTTCTGCCATTTTTTCATTACAGAAGAAGGGCAGTGTACACAAAGTACAGCCTTTAAATATCAAACTATAAGCAATGAAACATATGTCTTGAGTCTCAGATAAATCACATAACAAACAGAGAGCTATTACTGCCTGAGGGGTAGAAAAAAACAAGCAACCAGTATATATGGCTTCAAAAATTTTGTAGTAAGAGGGAAACAACATAGAAAAATACTGTAATGGTTTGAGGACAAACCCCTGTGGATGCTATGCAGACGCACACAAACAGATTCTGCGTCATTCCAGCAAAACCAGACTCATTCTGGTGGATGGTATTTATTATATTTTCCACTGACTGCTTCCCCTTCTTTTCAGCCAACAGGAAAAAAGACTCCCTGTGACTTCCAGTGGGAGGGGCAGGGGCGTTGATGAGGGGTTTGGGAATTGACGGAGGCTCTGTTTATTGCAATGAGGTTCCTGACACAAGCCCCAATAGATGGGCCAAATAAATCTCTGTATCATTATGTAAGAGGGGCCAGGCCGTCCCCTGGTGGAACCAGCGAGCGCCTGGGGACTTTGTGCAGCGTAACAGCATCCTCCCTCACTACCCCCGCCCTTCCCCACCAACCTCCAACACCGAAGCCTCCTCCTCTGCTCTCCATCCCCCCGCACCAACAGCACTATTGCCATACTAGCTTTATGCTCCCCTGGTAGTTCTCCAACACCAGGGGATCCTCTCTGTTTACTCCACAGACAAGAGATGAGAGAATGAAAAAAGAACTTACAACTGCTTTTGCAAAATTTTTAAGCCTGCAGGGCATTTCTACAGCATAAACCAATAACCAAATGGAAATATTGTGTAGAACATGTACAATGAACTGTACAATCAACTGCTTAGAGACTCAAAGTCCACATTAAACCAGTTCTATTAGTATAAAGCCAACTGTGCGAGTCCACAGTGATCATAAATTAACACTTTAGAGTCATTCAGTTTTATGAAATGTTACTATGCCTTATTGTGTGGTAAAGGGCTTCCCAACCAAGGGTACTTGTACCACAGGGGGTAAGTGGGAAAATGTGGAGTCAATGTGATTAAAATAAATATGTGTAAGACAGTTAAAAAGCAAGGGGAGATGTTGAAGCAGCTAGCAAAAGTAATCAATAAATAATTGAAATAAACTCCTCAGATTAATGGACAAACCATTGAAAAAGGTGGTTCTTCCAAAAATCAAAAATATATAATTTTCCCCAGGCCTATAGCGCTATTAATTCAGCTGCAGTTGGAGTTTGGAGTGCCAAAAAAATACATTTGAAAAATTCAAAACCAGTGTCTCTTTACAAAAATCGTGACTCAAGATAATCCACACACCTTGTTGTGAGCAGTTTCATGTAGGAACTACTTTAGTGAAAAAATAGTTCGGTTAGATTTTAAAGTAGTTCCGGTGGATTCTGCTGCAGGAAGACAGTAGTTGAATGAAGATTAATGAAATATATACAAAGGAAATAATTACTTTCTCACTTTGCTTATGAATGGGTAGATTTACTAAGTTATGGGTTTCTTACATATGCACTTCACAGCCAAACTTTATGGAGTTAAATACTTTTCTTATGTTTGGTTTATTTTGTATATAACTTTGTTTTTTGTTTTGTTTTTTTATTCTTCTTTCCTTTCTCTCCCCTTCTCTCCCTACTGTCTAAGGAAAAGGTCGCCTGGTCTCCTAACAAATTATTTGTTTTAAAGCTTTTTTGTTACTAACCTATATATCCCTTTTTCAGAATGTAAAATAGTTATTGTAAATGTTCTAGGATGCATATTGCTTAAAAAGGGATAATGAGAAGGGAAGGGTGTTGAGCCATATAGTTTTTGTGCTGTAGATTTGTAAGGGGCTTTGTAACCAGAATTAACAAATAAAGAACTGAAAAAAGAGGCACTTTCAGAAGCATCACTGACATCTGAAGCTTTGTACATCATTAATCACATGGTAGTCAAACGTCACAATAGACACAAGCTTCAACACAACGCACTGAAACTGACTGAACTGAAAACTCTGACATCACCACTGAAAACTCAAAATGATTGGAACTGATAAAGCAAAACCTGCTATTGCTGGAAGATTTGTATTTAGTTTTCATGATTCCGAAATGTGTGATGATGTGGCACCACAAAAAAAAATACTTCCTTGAAATCCTGTGTTCCAGTAATTTCTGCACTGTACAATGATTTCCCTCTGGTTGTCTGCATGTCTAATGTGGACAATATCACCTTATCAAGCCTGTGTTTATTCAGACAGGAAGAAAACACCCGCCATCTGGAAGGGCTCGGCTCTACTGATCATTAGAAACGCAACACACACTCAGCAGAGCTCTCCCCTCCCCTCATTAATCGCTGCTGCCCATCAGCTCTGTCAGTTAGCAGCTGTATAAGCCATTAGGCCAGCGCTACTCACCCTGTTAGGACCACCACAAAGTCCATTATATTCCAGCCAGTACGCAGGTAGGAGCCTTTGTGAAAGGCAAAGCCCAGGGCGATGATCTTGATGCCAGCCTCAAAACAAAATATTCCAATAAAGTAGGGCTCTGTGTCGTCCTGTCATGAAAAAGCAGAGGGGAGTAATTAGGATTAATGAAATTACAGACTTCCATCTGGCCATGTCAATAAAATCAGATAGTGGCCAGTCATTGTCATTGTCATCAGCTTACAATAAAATGAAGAGTCCACATTATTTTCCTCAGTAGCTTTCGTAAGATTCAGTGTCCCATGACCATCTCCAGTGCTGTATCAGATGTTTTAACACCCTGAAGAACCCTCAGGAACAAATACCATTAAGGACGCTGAAGTCATCTTCTTTGTTTTCTAGGACTTTAACAGCACCTTAGCACCTGAGTTGGTTGGTTTTCAAAATGTCCCAACAGATGAAAAATCTGAATTAGTCGAAGGTGACGTCCTCAAATGTCTTGTTTTGCCCAAAACCCAAATACATTCTGTTTGCTGTCGTAAAAGAGTAAAGAAGCCTGAAAATACTCACATTTAAGAAGCTAGAATCAGAGGATTTTGACTTTTTTTCCCGAAAACGTACTCAACTGATTAATCAATTATCAAAACAACTGGCATTTTATTTAATAATCAATTAACCATGGAATCTCTACGTACTATGTATTTAATTGGGTGATTCAAGTATTTAGATATTTACATTTTAGATTTTTAGATTAATGTTGACTCCTTTTCCTCCCTGGTGTACATCTTGCTATTTTATGCAAATGTGTTGCTTTTGATTGCTTGTCATTTAATCTGTCAATTATATTCTTAATTAATCGATTAGTCGTTTAGTCGATAAAATGTCAGAAAAGTGGTGAAAAGTGTTGGTCAGTGTTACCCCAAGGTGACATCTTGTTTTTTCTAAAACACGAAGATATTCAGTTTACTGTCATAGAGGAGTAAAGAGTTCAGGGGGAAAAAATCACATGGAATGAGAGAATTTCACTTTTTTTTTTGGTTCAAAAATTATTCAAACTGATTAAATGTTATCAAAACAGTTGGCAATTACTATAATAATTGATAATTGATCAATTAATAGTTGGAGCTCTATAGTCATGTTTATTATTTCACAAAGTAAAGCCGGTGCTGGCCAATCAGATACATGCAAGCACATATTCATAGCTGTAACATGAACAGTGTAATTCTACTATTTACTGGATAATTTTTCATCCTGTGTTTTACTTAACACATTTTATTTTTGGCTTTGAATTTATTATTTATTTTATTATGCTTTTAGTTTAGAAAGTCTTAGAAAGAATAGTTAAGAAAGAATACAAAATTACTTTTTTTGTCCACTGGCCAAACAGTTAGTGAATGTTACCAGCCACTATTTTACCAGCATGTGGCTGGTGGCTGCTGCTAATTTTGTGTCCTGCTCACCACTCTACATCACCACAAATCACAAGCAGAAAACAGCAAGGAGAGCACAGACCAGAGCTGATTAGTCAGATCATTAATTCCCCAATCAAGAGAAAATCCACAGCCAACAATTGACAAATTATTTCAGTCACTTTTCCAAAAAAAAATAAGGCCAAACACTGGTTGGTTCCAGTTTCTTGCATGGTAGGGTTTGTTGCTTATAGATTGTGTAAAGCAATAATAAATGTGTCTTCTGAGTTTGTCCCATCATAGAAACATGTTATTAACCAACCAGCCAGATTTGAGGAATTTGAAAAAAAGTAAACATATAAAACAAGGTCTCAAAATCATGAAAATATGATCAGTTTTCTCTGCTCTGAAACACTGAGGGCGTGTCCACTCTGACACTGTCTCAGTGTCAAACACCACTACGACCTGAAAACCACATGAAACACTGACACTCCATCCAGCAGCTTTGTTGGACATGGACAGACATATTTGAGCCATGAGAGCCAGAGGACGGTGACAGGATGGTATTTTTTCTTCTTCTGTGTTGGGTTGTTAGAACCGAAGCTGAAGTGAACTGCTGGGCTCATTTGGACTGAGAGAGTTACTGAAGGTACATTTATAACTGACTAAATGACTGTTGAGGGAGAGGTGGTGTCGTTTGTGTGTTGGTTCGTGGGGCTTAAATAGTGTCGGGGGACCGTGGCTCCGGCACGTCACCGAGCCATGTTTCAGCTCCACCCAAAAAGTCCTGAACGCAGGAATCATGAACAACAGTTTAACTGTCTAACTTTACAACTCAGTGCTACATAGTTCTCAGTCTTTTCACATGTTTTCACCAACTGTGTTCTAACATGTAGAATGTGTTTAGAAGAAAAACTCCCTTGTTCCTTTAGATGATCTTTAAATGAGCAGACTGGTTGGTTTTCATTGTCATATGACAGTAATCTGAATTACTTTGGGGTTTAGACTGTTACTCAGCCAAAACAAGCAATTTGAACAATTACAGGCTCTGACAAATTTTCTCTTAATTTTTTAGACATATAACAGCTTAAACAATTAATTAACAAGTGGAGGCAATAATTGGCAGATGAATCGATAATGAAAGTAATTGTTAGTTGCAGCCCTAGCGCACACAGAGCCACGGCTCCCTGACAAGAGTCAAGAAATCCTCATTCGTCTCCAGATAATAGCTGGGTAAAGACAGGAAGGCTGTATAGAAGATTTTATAATGCGGTGACACAGTCCTGATGACACAGCTGATCACTTCACATCATCATGAACTCTGTGGTATGTCTGTCAGACAGGGTTTCAGCCCATCTCAGGCAGTGGATCAATGAGAGCGGGCAGCTGGGAGGCTCCTTGCCTCAGGGAGTGACATTTCATTCTTAAAACAGCCCTGCCCCTGCCACCAGCAGCTCTTTGATTGGACAGAAGGCTTCACAGCACTTGCTTCTTTAATGGAAAGATTTAACAAGAGAGTTGGGGTGGGGGGGAGGGCGCAGCAGGGGTAACCTGAGGTAATGATGATACACAGGAGGGGATCAGAAGCGGCTCTGCAGGGTTCTGGTTAACCTGCAGAGCTTTGGATGAGGGACCCTTTCTGACACTGAGGGGGAAAAAAGACAACATTTTTTGGTATTTTCAAATTTTCAAATCCACAAACATGTGGACTGAAAAAAAGAGGCGAGATTGGATTAAGCAGAGCATAAGTCTATTCCTCGATTGCAGCAAGGGAGAGAGGCAGCTGAAAATAACAACCACCATGTTTCTTTGAGCTGCTTTACAAACTGGAGCCAGTTCTTGAATTATTTTTCTTGCGGTACAGAGAGACATCAGCGACACTCAAAGCATATGTCTCTGTAGAGTCTGTCAGTGTGGTGACAAAAATAACAGAGCAAAGCATCACAGTGGCTACAGTGTATCTGTTGTACTGTATGAGACAGGCAGTCGTGTTTGTACTTACCAAACGCTCTGACATCGGTGTTTTGTCTAAGGCCGGTAGGTGTTGCTCCAAAGCCAGCACAATGCAGTTTGCTATAATGGTGGCCAGGATCATGTACTCAAATGGAGTGAGAGTGTTAAGGAATTCTTGTGGAAAGAAAATTCACAGGTTGCTACACATGCAAACACAAACCACACCATTAAACCAATACATGAAAGCATAGAAAGTAAAGATAACATAATAAAAATAAAACAGAAAAATCTATCCTGAACCACAACTGAGAAAATACTTTCTGAACCTAAATTGTTGCTTGGCGTTTGACTGTGTATCTTAACAAATGTTGAAAGCAGTGACATTTAAATCTGATAAGAGATACTTCTTTAGCGAGCTCTGCCTTGGAGTGAGGTTTTTCATAATCAAAAGAAAACAACTTCTTTGTGTCACACCATGAGAAATCCATGATTTCAGAGAGTCAACAGACTCTAATAGACCAGAATGCAGTATAAGATCCAACATACTGTAGGTCCCAAGACTAATTCTAAGCACCTTTTGAGTGATTGTTTTAGAACTGCAAAAATGAATCAATTATTAAATTAATCACCAACTATTGTGATAATTGATTAGTCAGTTTAAGTAATTTTTAAGAAAAAAGTCAAAATTCTCTTATTCAAGCTCTTAAATGTGAATGTTTTTTGGTTTGTTTACTTCTTTATTACAGTAAAATGAATATCTGTGGCTTGTGGGCACAACAAAATCATTTGAGGACATCACCCTGTCGAGTTTATAGATCAAACAACTATTAATTGATTAATCAAAAAGACAAAAACAAAAAAAACCTGACAGATTAATTCACTCTGAAAATAACCGTTAGTTGCAGCTCTCATGTCCTCAGATTGGAAAAGTGACATAATTAAATGTATTCAAACCTGGCTTGTTTTTTCAGTGTGCTGTTGATGTAAACTGTTCTCCCACAATGCAATGCACAAAGAAAATGAAGGAGGTGCTCACAGCTCACAAAAGAACTGAATGGTGATGAAACAGTTCAACTTAAAAAAAAAACATTAAAATTGCAAATTGTGAAAAGGGACACTTCAGCCCGAGTACATCTAACAACCGCATCACAGTGCACAAGGAAGCGTGCATCTACTCATGGAAGAGAGCCTGTAACAGTGCAGGATGTAAACATTAATAGCACTATGATACAGTTGGCAAAAAAAAACTGCTCACAACAAGGTGTGTGGATTATCTTGAGTAACCGGGTCACAATTTCTGAAAAGAGACACTGAGTAGGCCTGCACAGCTAATGGAAATATTATCAAAATGCCCAAGTGAAATATCCAAATCGCAGACACTGCAAATTTTTTGATGGAGGAAAAATGTTTAACAAAGCAGTATTATAATAGAGTACTGTAGTTTTTTTAACACATTTCCTGTCGCCCTACTGTTGAGTTTTTCAAATATATTTTTGCCATGTAGTTCCACTGTATTGGAGAGAAGCCAGACATCTCTACGGCTGATATCTCTGAAACTTGGCAACTCACACCAAAAAAATCTAGATGGATAAATAGCACTACAGGTAAGAGGAAAACGATGGATTTTTAATTTTGGGGTGAACTGATCCTTAAAGTTTAGAAAGCTGCTGCAGCACTCTAATGTTGCAGTTTGATTAACTTCCAGTGGTGCACAAAATCTACAATTTCCTGTTGGTATAAAACTGTAAAGTATCCTGGTTTCTTATATGTGGACTCTGAAAGCAGTATAGACTTAAGATTAGCATACAGCAAAGTAATAGCAATAGTAACGGAATTTGACACCGGGACACAGCAATAGGATATCATTACTTTTTGTCTGCAATATCATAATCGCAAATAACAATATTATAGAAATGGCGATATGGCCAAGAGCAATATCCAAATCGCAGAACCAGAACCAAATCTTAATATTTTGAAAAAGGAAAAATGAGTGAGAAAACAGCATTGCAATGGAGTACTGAAGCGCTGCAGAGATGCTCTGGCTGAAAAATCTTGCTCTTCAAATAAAAGATAACATGTTTGTTTGGCACAGACCCCAACAAATTTTAATTGGGTGTTGTTGTTTTTGTTGTTTTAGTAAAAAATTTAAATTGTGATGCAAAAATTATCATTCCCACTAATTACATCACAATTTCAGTCAAAATAATCACAATATGACATTGTTATCATATTGTGCAGCCTTAGTCCCTGCTATTAATGGAAAAACTCCAGAAACACTGGATCCTACATTTCCCACAATACAACACAATTTTGTTTTTCATCAGAACATCCACCCCAATCACAAGTCACAAGACTGAGAGAAGCCTGATGACATCACCAGGGTTGTGTTTTTTTTTTTTTCTGACTTATGAAAAAACTCCCTCCAAAGCCACAGTACAGACCTGTCTTCAGGCTGACTGGGACTCCTCAGGGCAAGTAAACTGAACTTATTGTGTAAATTTGATTAGTTTGTTGTATTTATATTCCTGTATGTCATCAATGATTCACAGAAACGTCTTCACAGTTCTCTTTTCCTGTCCGATAAAAGTAAAATAATCACCATTCTGCCAGAGTCAAAAGCCTGCTGGGACCCTCATCAATATGCATCATTCCTGCAGTATTAAGCAAGAGCAGAAATTTCTGACTATTTCAAGAAATTACACACAGATCTGTACAGATTACTGGATATCCTTCCTCCTTGCAGTGCACCTCTGTTTTGTCATTAGCACCACCACTCCAACATCCCCCCAGGACTGTTCCAGCTCTGCTATAGTGGGAGGAGGGCACCCTCGGGAGAGGGAGCTGGCCAATGGACTCCAGCCACTGGGCCTCCGGCTGCTTGGGGGCCACAACAGATCCTCCTACAGTGTTTCATGATTGCTCTGCATCAGAATAAAGGCTTCAGTAATGCACTGCAACATCAACCCATGATAAATGTTTGCTCAGCACTGGGGGTAACCAACCAGCGACTTATGTAATGGAGGCCATTACACAACTTAATGTAAATTAATTGCAACACCTATAAACTCATTAACACGCAAGGTGTTTTACCATTGACTTCTCCTCAGAAAGTATTCAAATGTGCACAAGTGAGCAATTATTTTGTTGGCGAGTCAATTCACCAAACTCAACAGGTGGCATCCAGGCTCACACAATCATTCAGTGCAAACTAAATCAATTATAAATGCACCAGCAGCTCATTTCAAAGCTGCGTCCTGCTGCGTTTTATTGCTGCAGCTTGTTTGTTTGGTGTCACACCCATGCAGATTGCCACCGCCTTGATGCTGAGGCCAGCCTGCTGTTTGCTGGGAGTTCAGCACCCTGGACAGCACCATCTGCAGACAGCCTTACAAGCAATGAGAGGTCAGGGAGACAATGGTCTACCAGGGAAACCTACACAATGGTGTCCATAAATCTACTTCAAACCCTGCCTTGACGTGCTTTGTATCTATAACATGTTACATGAATTCAGTGTTAGAATTAGATAGAAGGCATGCCGCCTGTTCTGACAAGAGGTTTCACTGCATCTGCCCACACCAGAGACAAACAGAAATGTCCCTGGACTCAGATCTCTGAGACAAATTCTCTATCAAATAAGAATCGAAAAAAAAAGAAACCTTGGCAAGAAACCCTTGTAATAGAACATTTGGCATAAAACAAATGTATGAACTTCAGTGAAACACAAATCAAAACACCAAGCAACATGTTATGCACTAAAAGGTCTGCCTTTAAGTGATCACTAATCGATTAAAGCTGTTTTCACTGAGGAGAAATATGAACGGAATCGCGCCGAACTCCATTAAAAATGTGGCTCTTTGAGGTTCCCTTGCTTGTCCGTCCTAGCCGAAGGAAACTGCATATATAATTGATTTTTTTTTACTGGCAGAACATTCATTCTACAGAAAATCAACCGAGGAGCTCCTAATTGTGGCATAAGCTGCCGCCCTTCCCTCTGAGGCAGTGGAAACAACAGGAGAACCAACTGTGGAAGTTTTAAATTTCATCGATATAAACGAGTCTTTGCATATTGTATGCATGCCGAATTAAAGGTTTAATCCTTCCCTTTCGTTTAAGATAATCTGCCATATTCTACATGTATTTATCTTCTGCCGGTAAACAAGAGACCTTGAACTGACATATTTTCAGGCGGAGTTCGGCGCGGTGATTCCGCGTTATACGGCATGTATGAGGGTTAGACTGGACTGGAAGGATATGGCCATTCGGTGATCTTTTTGGCATATTTCCGTATGATATTATCCTCACTGAAGATGAACAGGGAGCGGTTAACGGTGAGGCAGTTCTGTTTGACAGGAATGGGGTTGTAAATGGCCATGGTCCTGGCTCTCTGGGCCATCGTCTGCTTATACATCCTCTGGACCCCCGGAGGCCCCGGCTGCCGGCTGGCCCCTCTGGCCGGGCCCGCGGGACAGCTGCCTCCGTAGCGGCTGGACAGTTCGTCTTCGAAGCGAGCCATACTGGGATAGCACAGATCTTGCTGGAGAAACCAAAACTGACACCAGAAAAGAAATGGAGAAGAAGCATCACAACACACACTGTCGTCCCGTCCCCCAGGTCCTTTAGGTGCGTGTCTCGTCCACGAACAGCAGAGTCAAACATTCACAACAAAACAAGGAGAGGGTGGCTCGTTTTCATCAACGTTAGTCTGTTCTCTCCTCGACTCTGCCGCTTCCCATGCTGTCACTCTCAAAGTTTAGATTATCAGACCCCATGATGCATCATTTTTCATGGGTGTTCCTCCTTCGACTGATTGACTGCCCCGGTCCTCAGAAGGAGCTGACATACACTGGCGTCAACGCTGCAAGTCCATGCTACAGGCTGCGTCTTCAACCAAAACCCGCGTAAAAAAAACAACTGTCAATTTAACACAGCAAAGACCACAGCAAACAAAATACCGCCACCCGTCAGCGCGAGGAGTCAAGCTGTAGCGTTATTTTCCTCCAGAAAGCGTCAAAAAACATAATTGCTGTTCCCCTAAAGACTCGTCTCCACAATGATTCTTCTTCCTATCACCTCGCCTCAAGGTCCAGGTATAAAAAACACGCCGCTGTTCATTTGTTTTTTTCCGTTTGTTGAGGAGAAATCACGGCAGAGCGGCTTCTCCATAAACTCTCCCTTAATGTGAACGGTGAGGCACCACTTTCTCCACTGCTCCTTATCCACAGAGCCCCACGTGACCGACAAGATGCCAGCCAGTGGCTCCACCTGGACCGGCCCTGTTTCCATAGCAACAGGGAGGAGAGCGCGAGCGCGCCACACCGGGATCAAGTTATAGGGAATATGGAGACTTCCGTAAGTACTTTCAAAATAAGAGCATATTCATTAACAGGCATGGTAGATTTTTTTTTACCGGAAGGTAAAATATGCTTTCTGAATCAAACTTTATTGAGAGTAGATAAAGAGAGAAAGAACTTGAAATTGGAATATAACACGTCAAGTGGATGGGCATCTATCGCACACCAACCACAAGAGAGGAAGAAGCAACTTCCGGTCGAAATTTTCAAAGTAAAACAAGTACACATCTGTTGTAATTCTTTTCGGGAAATATGTTGAACTGATTAAAAAAAGAAGCCAATTCACATTTAATCTTTATAATTCACATATAGTTACAACATAGGTCTTCTGACACGTTTGAGTTATATTTGCGCAAATCAAATAAATGACATGAACATAAAAATGGAACTTATGTGTTGGGACAGGAAAATGCTTACTTAAATAATTTGAAGCTAATTGACACTATAAAAGATAAGTGAAAAATACTCATCACAATTCCCAGAGCCCAAAGCGAAGTCTATAGATTGCTTCTTTTGAGCCACATTAATATAGCAATTCCACTCACACCAAACTTCAAAGTCAAATAATAAAAATATTTTTTCTTATGTATGGTCACAAAGAAGGTAAATATGAATAACTGGATTGCTTGAAATACACCAGCTCAGAAATAATGGATCACTGGAGCCACGGGATGATTAACTTGGAAAGGTAACTTTCAGACAAAGTAAGTGAAACATGGGCACCAGTGGAAAAGTACTTAATATCTTATTTCTGATTTAAGATAGGCTAGTTGTTGTCTTCCTTTTCTGTCAGTGCTGCTTTACAGTATTAACACTGCATTGTGCAGTGAAAATTGTAGGATCGTAATAGTGTTATTTGAAGGATGCATTAGAAAAGAGTTGGTTTAAATTTATAATTGCTTTGGAGGAGGACAGAAATTGTAGGACTCATCTGCTTGTTGATTATCTGCCAGAACTGTGCAACATTTTTTCTATTTGTATTCTGAGTTTAAATTGGGGGGAGAAAATAAGGGTAAGTTATACATATTTTTCCTCCGGCCTGTAGTGCTATTTATCCATTTAGATTTTGTTGGTGTGAGTTGCAGAGTTTCGGAGATTCAGCTGCAGAGATGCCTGCTTTATCTCAAATATAATAGGACTAAATTCTCTCTGCTTGTGGTGCTAAAAGAGCCATAAAATAAATTTAAAAATTCAAAACCATTGTCTCCTTCCAAAAATCATTACGTGCTTACTCAAGATAATCCACAGACCACAGAAAATTAATTTTGATTTTGCGGTGAACTGTCCCTTTAAAGCCTTTAAAAGCATGCCATCACGCTCTATTATTCTTTTTCATTTCACAAATCAATAGCTGACTGATGAAACTAAAAACATTAAGACATAGATTTAGTTGGTTCATTTAGAATCACTATAAAAGTTCGGAGGAGCATTTTTTCGTAGCAATCTTACCAAGTCGTCTGCTGCTGTTCACACTGAGGTCCGTGCAGTTTAGGATGCTTCAGGGGATTCCAACAGTGTCAGTAAAATGAAGAAAAGTTTAATTTCACCTATTTGTTTCACTGGAAATGATCTCACATGGAGACATAGGAGAATAATGACTGTAATTTCACATATTTCTCTCATCTACATTTGACCACCTCCATTGGAGACAGTTCATTGCAAAGTGTTGTTAATCTTTTAGAGTTTTTAGACAAAGTACTTACAGTTTATCATATTATTTGGCCAAATGTATGTGGACATACTGTGAACTGTTGCTTACATTTGGTCTGGGTCAGTTATTTCCTGGTTTGAACCCAATAGTTCCAATAAAGGAAAATATTAAATGGACAGTTCAGCTTTTTTGAAGAGGGCAAGGTTCAACGTCAATGTTTTGGGGTTTTTTTCACTTGCCCAGTCAGGCAAGTCGGTCAGAAATCTACTTTTTTTACTTGCCCCTGTACAAATTCTTTCATTAATTAGCGGCTATCAAATAATGACAAAGGCTTCAGTTTATTGTCACGTCTAATCTCTGGCTGCAATGTCTATAAAATGTCAGAAAATAGTGAAAAATGTCCAATCCAATTTGTCCAAGTCCAAGGTGTTGTCTTTAAATGTCTCATTTTGTCAGACCAAAACCCAAAGATATTCAGTTTAATATGGTCATAAACAAAGAATAGCAGGAACTCTCCATATGTGAGAGGCTAAAAACAGTATTTTCTGTAATTTTGCATGAAATAATCATTTATCAAAGTAGTTTAATAGTTTTGTTTTTTGCCACCAGACTCCAAAAACCTGCAATTTTAACTCACACAACATGGGGGACAGGGTCAGCAGAAACATGTAAAAAAAATTAATATCAGTTCAAGTGTATGTGCCTGCTATATTTAAAATATTTTCACCACTTTACCTTGCTATCAGAAAGACTTTCCCAACAGGAAACCACCTTTATTTAAGCCATATGTTGCTCTCTCCAAACCATCCAGACTCTTTTGGCAAAAACAGTCATTTTACCTCACAGAACACAGAACCTGCTGGTCTACTGCTGCTTTGATGGGTCGGCTGACCCTTTAAAACACCAAAGTCGCACAGTAACGCAAACAAACTAACAGATCAAGCAGCGGGAGACCAACAACTCCCCTGTTCTGCGAGGTAGAATTGCTCATTCACCACCTTCGGGGTGACCTGGAACACCAACTATGACAAAGCCATAAAAAACTGGATGAAAAGATGCTTTAAAAATGTGTTTAATTACTAAGTAAACATGTAGTAAAAAGCACATTCATAGATGAAATCAGACTATCAAAAACATCATTTCATTAATCCACAAATAAAAGAGTTTGCAGTATTAACTGAAGAGTCCGTGAATGTTAAAAATCACCTGTTAAGATTGTTTAACCTGAATGTTGACTCTTTAAAACTAGTTAAAGCCACTCGCACTTTGAGTGTTTCTGGCTGGTGACGAGCTGCAGTGTTCTTCATATTGAAAAGTAACTGTATTAGGTGTATAAATAAACCTCATTGCTGTTTACATAATCAGAGCTTCAGTCTTATGCTGTATGTGGTTCAGAGGGCAGTGTTTCAGACATTAGAGAGGTCACAGAATGTGTCCAGACAGAAAGACAGATCGCTGGTCATCAGTTAGTCTTTATCTGCCGGCAGCTGAGTGGCGACACTTGGGAGAACCACAATGGCAGCTGAAGAACTTGCTCTTCACCCTCCAGTAGTTATCACCATAGTCAAACCTGGTGAGGAAGAGACACCGGTGCATCAGATTATCTTTATTTAAACATCCTCTACAGAAGAGGAAAAGGAAGACAATAGGCAGGGCTGAGGTTGTGTTTCCACCACTCACCCAATCTGGTCTCCAGCTTTGATGGGCCTGCTGGAGAAGAAGGCTATCTTGGGGAAGCGGAGATCCTGGTGCATGGTGAACACCCTCACAGCCAGCACGTTGGGCTCGCACAGGTGGTTGATGAAGCGGCCGATGTTGCCGAAGAGTCTCGCATCAATACAGTGTATGTCTCCCACCTGCACAACAGGACAACCAGTAAGAGTCACAGCCACACTGTACTCACCAAATTAACAGGTGATGAGCTGAAAATGATGTCACTATATATCACTATCACTATAAGTGGGTTGAGTCTGACAGGGCAAAAAACTCAAGAAGAATGATCTGAACCACTTTTTTTTTTTTAGAGGTCAAACGGAGAGTGAAAGCACCTGAAAAGTTTTTGTGCACATACAAAATTCAACAACTAAGTGCTTGGGTGTAATTATATAATTTGCATATAAACATTTTAATTTGCTCCTCCAAAGAAGTTTGACTAATCTGTTGGTTTGTTTCCAACATGTCTGATTGTCTGACTGCACGTTTCATGTCTTGGCGGACCTTTTAAAACATATTGATCGGGGAAAGAGAAATTCAGGTGTCATAGCAGCAACAGCAATGAGAATTAAATACAGAAGAGGTACAAAAACAAAGTAAGACTACAGACCAAACCAAGATAATAAGAATAATTGTAATATATTGTAACACATTAATGCAACTGTATGAATGAGGAAATGAGACGGGCTATGCAAAAACAAACCCTGCCAGTGAGCAGGCTAGGTTCACAGAGTCAGTTACCATGGTAACTGACCTAGAGTTTAAGTTATCTCTCTTTCTGAAACAAAAAAACCTGAGGTGAGTTTTCCCTCACCTCAGGCTTAACAAACTCAGAGTTTTCACTAAAGGTGCTCTCTGAAACAGGGCCCTGATTCAAACCTGCCTACCGATGTGGTTTCCAAACTGGGTGCATGTGTCCCTCAGGGGACGCACAAAACAGAAACAATGAGGAGTGATCACAATATGATATGTTCTTGATTATGTTATTCCAATAAAATTCAACTGGGCTGCTTTTGTCACTTATGTCCCCAGTGTTGTTGTTTATTGATGGATGTTTATGGGATGCATTGCTGTCAAGTACTATAATAAACTATGTCTGTTTTTTACTATGTCTACAATTATTGATCGATGCATACAAATTATGCATACTACTTTACTGTAATTACTTCCTGTAATATGCTGCCTGAAGAATGTCTTTTGGAGGGTTTTTAGGCAATTCCCCTTCACATTCTCTTGCAATTTTTAATGATATGTTGTGTCTTTCTTAAATTTGTTATATATGTGTAAATAAATTAAAAAGAAAAAAAAACAATATTGTTGCTGGTTGATGAAATGATGTTTCCAGCTTCAAAGGAGTGCATGACATGGGCAGTTTCAGGAGCACAGCCCTAATGCATGTAGCAGAATAAAGAGGCAACATGAAGAAATAAACAGGTTGTGACTGAACTTATTTAAGATGCTTTGAAAGAACAAAACCTTGAAAGCGATTTCAGAATAATTCCTTCAACAACCTGTCCACCCTGCTGCCATCAACAAGGTGTTGTCACGAGATCATCCACAGACTGTAAAACCATGCAGAGTGCTGCTGACAGAGGACAGACACTGTGTGCACACACACACGCACACACAAACTGAGCAGTGTCTGGATGAGCAACTCAGCAGCACCACCTCATGACCGAACATAACAGCACATGCACTCAGTCCCTTTTCCTGAAAACGTCTGCCCAACATCCTAGCCTGTTAGACATGACAGATTAATATATGTTACAATACTCTGTGTTTTGTGAAATGTTCACCATCACCACATGAGAGGGTTGAACATGAGTTTGACACACATCTACATAGCCATGCGTTGGCTTGCTTTCTTTTCGTTTTGTCTTGCCTCTGAAGGTTGTGTGACTGGACACATTAGGGTTATGTGATACTCAAATTTAATTAACTGATGGGAGTTGTTGCACCCTAACAGACCTACAGGACTGACTTAACAGCATCCAACAGATTTATATCTATGGGAGGATCAATTAAACTGCTTTCTGACTTTTTCAGATGCAACAGATTCACCCTTTTCACCCAGAATTTGATTGTGGGTCATGTTTTCAAGCAGCAGAAAATCACTCTTTACTGGTCAAAAACACAGGGTCTCCAACTTCATTGCTACATGTGCAATAGCTCTGTTATAGATTTTGTTAAAATGATGTGGTTAAGTAAAGCTACTAGGATAAATTCATGTCATATATTCCTATTTTTGATTTGTATATGTATTTATTTTTTTAGACATGCGAGTGGTTTGGCAATGTTTATTTACAGCTTATTAAATGAATATTATGAGGGCGCTCCAATCAGGATTTCTGGGGTAGATCACCAATCCCGGTATCAAGCAGTATCAGCTGATACTCATCACAGATTACAGGATCCTTTTGAAGCCTTCTATTTATTGTGTTGTCCTACCAAAATAAACCTTTAGAAATGATTAATTCCCAGACTTTAATAATTTATGAAATGTTTTGGTTTGCTTTAATTGTTTTATTCCTAAACTTGCTCTGCGCCAGAAAACACAACCATGTCCCCAACAAGAATTCAGAATCTCAAACAGAAATGTGTGAAAAGCCGTCAAAATCTAAAATAGGTTTAAAAACATGCTATTATAATCATCATTGATTTAAAATTGTTTATTTATGAGAATGTTGGCCCTTTAAAGTTGTGTCCCAGATTTCCATCACCTCCAACAGTTTTTTTTTTTTTGTTGTTGTTATAAAAACATGATTTAATCAGGTACAAACCTGTTTTATACAGTCTATGGTACAAACAGGGTTAGCTATACCCTAAGGACCCCTGTCTCACTTCCTGATTTAATAAAGGCGGGAATACCACTCAAGCACTGATTTCTATTTTTTGCCAAATTCTTTAAATAATATTTCTATCAGATATGTCTCAACTCTGTAGCCCTTCTAAATCAAAGCTGAATAAGAGTTATGGTTTAAAAGTATGTATTTTAATTAGCATTAAGAGAACTCTGAGAAATTTTGAAAAATAAAATGGCTGCTCATTATGACTATGCTCTAAAAGTAAAACAATTAACATGTTGTCAACTCCATAAGTCAGTCAGATTTTCCATCTGAAGTCTGCATTTAAAAAAAAAAATCATCACTAGGAGGTTGGCCCATTACAAGGTTTAATAGCCAAGAGTTTGATCTTTTTAAATGTATTTTCCAAACATAATTGAAGAGTAAAACTCTGTTTTGTCCCAGCTCTCAAGAATGGATGTTATACATAAATATAAATGATGATAATTTAGAAAGACAGCATCAGAAAACAGCGATGTCCCACGAGTTGTTCCTTTTCTGGCTGTAGATCAGCATGCTTTACAGATAAAGTTTAACTTTCAGCAGAATTCCAAGCAGTAATTGTGAGAAGCTTGTTAAATGTGAGCCCTAAAAAAAAATCAAAATTTAAAAGTAAAATAGAAACCAACTTCAAAGCAGGACAAACTGAGCCTTCTGTCTGCAGAAAGCTGGACTGTTTAACATCAGATCAGTTCTTCTCTCACCTCACAGAATGATCGAGTCAGTAGACACTTGTGCGAGTGCTCTTACGTCTCAGAACCAACATGCACTGTTGCCTTGCCCAGCTTTAAAAATTCATGTAAACCAGTTGGGTCACCTTATTGTCGAGGGTGAAGAGGAAAGAGTCGTTCTCCCGTTTGTCGGCCTCAGCGTCAGTGATGATCTCTCCGACGTACCTGTGGAAGCATCAGGGAGGGAGAGAGCTCAGAGTGCAGCTTCTCTTCAATATTTCATGCTGTAAGAAACTGAATTCGGTCGTCTGTCTCATGACAGCCTGTCCTCACTCGCAAATGAATGTTCCTTGAGGGATGTCCTGCATGGCTCTCACCCCCCAGCCCATCTTCTGTGTCCTGAAGAGCTGCAGCCGGACTCTGAAACAACAAGAACATTATTCAATAAAACATACTTTCAAGACAGAAAAATAACTTGGAGCTAATCCTTTTCCTGGAAGACAGAACAGAGTCCCTTTTCCACTGGCTGGTCTACAACCAACACCTGCCAGCCATGTCCCTGCAGTCTTATAGTAACCAGGTTACTACAGGGGCTGTAAACCTGATTTCTTTGAGTATCATGATTCCTTGAGGCTCAAAGTTTTGATGACTGATTGTAAATAACTAAGAGTCCAACAGGAAAACTCAACTGATATGATATGTGATTGGTGTTTAACATTCAGTTTGTACATTAATGACCTTCAAGAAACATGGCCTGACGCAAGTCTTCAGATGTATCTGGCAGGTCCTGTGATGCTGCTGCAGAAAAGCACCAAAAATCTAGGAAAGTGTCCGTTTAATGTCAAGCCTCCTGCTTGACATTAAACATGGAGAAAACAAAGTCGGTCTGCTTTCTGTTAAAAAGCTACGTGCAGCAGAACTACTCAATGTTACATTTAATGGTGGACCCACTGAATAAGGAGAAGAGGTGAAGTATTTGGGGATAATTTTTCAGTTAAATTTTTAATGTCATGCTAAAAATATTGGTGAAATGATTCAAGCTAACCCGAGCTGTCGATGATACGAAATGATGCTTGCTGCAATCGTTGCTGTTTCTAAATTCAGTGGTATTCTCACATCTGTCCTATGGTTTTACTGCATAGTCTCAGGCCTTGAAAAAGCATAAAAGGTACCATCATTGCCACATAAGTTAACACAAGTTTTTAGGTTTTGAAAACTCCATTGATTTTCAAAATGTAAACTGTGTTTAAATGGACTCTGTGGATATGTTACGAAACAGAGCAGATCAACCAGAGCAGCTTAAAGTGGCAGCTGTAAAGCTCCATTCTGTAAAACATATTTTGATCAGACAGCTTTTTCTGTCAAAAGAGCAAAGTCGTGGAACTCACTACCTGATCACTTGAAATTTGCTGCAGACGTTACTGCTGTTAAGAAAGCTGCCAAATCCTGGTTAACAACAAACATGTTTATAGCATTTGCTATAATCACTATGATACTTGCATCAGATGACACATTCTAGACAGATGTTGAAAATGTGTATCCATCTCCTTATATAACCTTTGCTGCTCACGTGTACACAGTACATATACATAGTTATAAGAGTAACTATGTCAGTGAGAGGAAATAGCTATTCACAGGGTCTGTCTCCTGTAGAGCTGTCAAACCACAACATCAATTTCCATAATTACATAGATGACACTGAGTTATATATCTCTGTAAACTCAAATAACTACAGTTCTATCAGAGATTTGATTGCATGTTTGTCTAATTTAAGTCTGTGGATCAATCAGAAATCCTACAGTTGAATCAAGATAAAACTGAGATTCTTGTTGTGTCAAAGACTTAGAAAGTAAAACTGTCTGACCGCCTAAAATTACTGGCAATAAACACCAAGGAACAGGTCAAAAACCCTGGCCTTTAACATCACCTACAGAATGTGACTAGAGTGTCCAATCATCGGAGGAATATTGCCAAAGTGGGATCATTTCTCTTTCTAACAGATAGAAGATGCTGATACATGTTTTTATCTCCAGCTGACAGGACTGCTGTAACACTCAGCAGCATGTGTTCTGACAAAACCCAGACAGATATCCCATATTACTCCTGTCTTAAAATCTTTACAACGGTTTACTGTCTGCACTAAATTCATTTTAAAATTCTTTTACTGAATGACCTTGATTTTATCTTTTTTAAAAACCTGCACACTAGGCATCACAATTGTGAACTGGTCTGGGATCTTTCAGTTCATTTTTGGTTTCCAAGGGGTACAGATTAAATGCATCTGAATACAACTGGATAAACTAACTATAACCAATCAGAGCAATGAAAGGTTTGATGTAGCACTTGGGGTGGTGCTTGGTCCTCTTTAAAGCAGGAAAAAATGACGGCCTGGTGACAAACATTTTGAAATTATAGCCAAACAGTACATTAAGAGTACTGAGAGTAACACTAAGAATAACAGAGTCTTGATTTGTATTTGATCAGCACTGCCTAGTCTGACAGTTTGATCTGGTGTGTTGCAATTGAAACGTGCCTGTCAGTGATCATAACAAAACCGCCGCATATTAAATAAATGGTTCTGATTGGCCCAAAGAGAGCCAGGACAGTTGGAAATCCCTCAGAACGGGATGGTGGCCAGATGTACCTGCCAGAGCAAATGAAACATGAGCTTGCAGATTCATCTGGTTCCCAGGATACCTGAACACAGCGGTGGTACAAAGCTGCTACAAGCCAAATCTCAGGCAGGGCAATAAAAACTGAACTGAGGTCTTGAATGAGCACTTGGATAATTCTTTTTATAGCTTTGGTACCTTTGATATTGTAATTAACGGAGATTGTATCATTCTAAACATGTGGATCAAAGAGTTTTGAAGTATGAATACTTTTGACAACCCTGGTCCCCTGAAATAACAGCAGCTTAGTTTACACAGCAATTACACTGCTGCTCTCTTTGGTTCATTAAAAAAACAAAGAAAAAATAAAAAGCAGCTCCAGAAGTTTGAAACTTAGACCTTTTTTTTTTTTTACAGCAAAGTTACAATTATGTCTTCTGTGAAAAAACTCATATTAGTATGGTGTATTGAGCTGCTGCAGGGCCTGATCAGTTCAACTGTGATGCATATACAGTGTGTGACTAAGCATAAACAGAAGTGTCTCAAATCACACCTGGATTTTATCTGGCTATGAGACATTTGGGATCAGCATGTGGTCTGTGGAAGAAGCCCAGTCACTTGTGTTTTTGTTTTATCTTTGGATATTAAACCTTTATAACAGTGTTGGGACTCAGAGAGCTGCAGTCAGTCAGCCATGCTGTGACAGATGGAAGTTTGTATACAGGCTCCTAAATATCCCTCACTCATGAGGTTTTGTAATGTTTTTTAATGGATATTTTTGATTCTTTTGTTTTTGATACATTCATTCTTTTACTATATTTAACATTGTGTAAAAGCCTGTAAATTAAAGTGTTATTTTAGTATGTCAGTTTAATAGACATAATCTGGGTTCAAGTCTTTGAGGTAAAAACCTGCTACCACCCCTTGGCTGCACTTCTTCAGTTTATGAACTAAATATGGTACCACTGAGGTCCCTAATTGGACACTCCCCTCGGCTCTCTGGTAGTCTGGGACAATAATTGGCCTGAAGCGACATGACCACATGCCCAGCCTATCTTCAAATGCGCCCTATTGGCTGATATATATATGGATGCCCATGCCTCATACTCTTTTTAAGTGTTGATTTTTTTTTTTTTTTTTTTTTTTTTTAGATTGGTTT
>JAJHUR010130836.1:0-12633 GCA_027495735.1 Lutjanus campechanus | reverse complement strand
ATTATATCACCGTGGCTGGTTCTTAACGTTCACACCTTTGTTTGTTTGCATCTGCAGAACGATTGCACTATAAACCTTTGTTTGTCTGCTTTACTGCATCTCAGCCCAACCTTTGCACCTCAGCATCGCTGGAAATTTAAATTATCTAAACCACATCTGTACCTTTAGAGCTGCAGTGTAGGAGGTGTGCAAGGACACAGCTGCATCTATAGTGTTGCCTGAAGTCTGCTTTAACACTCAGCGATGAATTTTCACTTCTCCCTGCAGCGGTTCATGATATGCATGGAAAAAATGGATGTGTTTGTGTGTCTCTTGCATTAACCCTCTTGGTGTTCTGTCTCCACAGTACTTCGAGGTGCCCTTCGACTCCAACATGAACCGCACAAAGAACCGCCCGCTCGTCAGAGGACAAATCAGGTACAGTTTTTCTGTCTTTATGCTAATTTACCAGCATTTTTCTCATCATCGTCTGCATGAAAGATTTGATGTAGCAACCCCATCTGCACTTTTTATTACTTTGAAAAGGCAGTGAAGAGTGTCTCGAGTGTACAGGAGGAGAGAGAAGCAATAGCTCAGCATGAGCTGGGGTTCAGTTCAGTGTAAAAGCAACGCCACATGACAGCTACTGAGCCTTTCAAGCTGCCTTTTGTTCAATTCATACTGGGCAAGTGACTGATACTGTACCTAGGGGCATTTTTCCAAGGGTGAAACATGACCTGTAGAGCTGCAAGTAATTATTATTTCCATTATAGATTAATCTGCTGAGTATTTTCACAATTAATCGAGTAATTGTTAAGTTTACAAAATGTCCAAAAAATTGTGAAAAACCCCAAAACTCTTCACAAAGAAAAGCAGCAAATCCTGACATAGTGAAAACTAGAACCAGCAAATGATTGACATTTTTCTTAAAAAATTAGTAAAGCAACTAATTTTCTTTCAATTGACTAATCATTTAATCAACTAATCTGGCTCCTAAACAGTATGGAAAAGCATGGAATTTGATTTCAGCAAATTCCAAGTCTGGATTAAGTTTGGAAAAAGGACAGACTATGGAAAAATATTTGTGTTTCCAGACTATTGCCCATAGTCTGAATTCAGAATTTCTAAAAGTAAATTGATCATACAAGCAGAGTGTTTTTCATGGCATTTGGAGCAGGCAGCCAGCACAGCCAAAAGGTTTTCCACTGTGTAAGAGAGTGTCGGCCAGACCAAGTGTGATGTTGTTGAAATCAAGACAAGAAAACCCATTAAAATATAATTATTCAACTTTTTTCAAAGGTATTTCAGGTTCTTATGTATAACAGACTGAAAAATAAGGAGTGAACAATAATATAATTATTAAAATTTATTCCAACGTGGAAGGGAAAAATAATACAAGTGGGTTTTTGTTTTTTTGTTTTTTGTATGGTCTGAAAAATGTACCAAAAAGTGCAGAAATTTGGGGGGAAAAAGTTTGAAAGTATGGAATTGTAAAATGGGGAAATGTGTAAGGATTAAAATAATCACAGTATTATGTTTGTACCATATCTTGCAGCCCTCGTCAGAACTCTTCTAACAGCTTGTGATGTGTTTGCAGTTGAGATCACACCTTAAATAAAACAGAAGCACTGAGCACACATCCCATATTGACTTACACCCTCCTGTTCCTCTTTTAGTTATTGAGTTGTTGTGGCACTGAAGCCAACCTGTAGCAGCAGCCAGAGACCGTAGGTGCCAGCAGCAGAACTGCATGCCAGCAGTGAGGATCCTCTGCTGCACACCTGTCAGGTGTAACGCGAGCTTAGGGTGGTAGATTAGGTGTAGTTTTACCTGACCACCCTCACTTTGCGTCCTCCACTGTTAAGATGTGAGATAACCTCTGCATAGGCTCTCAGTGAACTGCGCGCATCGCCACGCTCCTACAAATCTGTGACTGGATATGCTCGTCTCTACCTGCCCCTCTGGGAGGGTGCCACCCTTAAGCAGCAGGCAGGCAGATACACAGATATTCACTGATGCATGGGCCGAAAAAAATCCACGAGACAACCACACGTCCTCTTAAGCCATTGTCCTTGCCAGGAAACTGCCTCTTCTGCATTTCACTCTTGCAGAATAATCTCCCTATCTCTCTTTTCGTTTTTATTCAGGAAGAACAAAAACAAACCTGTTGACATTAGAGGATTAAATGCCTTCCACAACAGCCCAAACTGCACTCAGCTAACAAGTGGAAGCTGAATGCCTCTGTAGCCTTCTGATATATTCCAGCAGCATAACCACTTCATGAGTGAACAGCCTGTTAGTTCCATAACTAGACCCTGACCCACAGCTATCTCATCCTAGTTTCAGGAATTCTCCACTGACACGCTGTTTAAAAGTGTACTTTCGTGCAGTTGAGCTGGTGATTGAAGATGTTCTCTGTCTAAACACAGCCTCTTCTCTCTGGCTTTTAGCCTGTCCCTGACGAGAGGTGTGTGTCTGTCTCTGAGACACAGAGAAACACTAGATCTCTCTCACTCTTTGTCTCCCTTCTTCTCCCTCACCCACACAATCTTGTGCAGAGACAGCGAACAGATGGGAGGCCGGGCTGTCCTGTCAAACAAGCCATCAGACGGCCACATTTTTACACATTCTCCAAGTTGTCTTCGGGACAAGTCTTTCTATTAGCCAAAATGATGTTACTCAGCTTTGCCCGTCGTTACTGCAGGAGTCTGTCTGCCGCTCTGATGTCGGCATCGGAAATAGTTTGTCATCTTATGTCGGGACTACAATAGCGTATCATCTTTCCCACCTTTTATTGTTCTTCTGTGAAAAGTGGATGACAGTCTCTCATCCTTTGTAGTGGTTTTGCAGAGTTTGAGGCGTCTACATGTGGTGAGGCTGAATAGCTTTGAGCTTGCAAAGAGGAGGAACACAGAAGAGGTGGGGACACACTGCAGTTTTTGAGCCTGACGGTGGTTATGATTTGGGCTTCATAACAAATCTTAGAGTCACAGTGCGTTGGGGTTAAATGATTCTAATCAGTTGCTTTGTGAGCAAGTTTTTTTTAACAAGACCTCAGGACTTTTTTCATCCCATCTGTGCATTTTTTTTAAAAACACTTTTCTCATTGGTCACCTACAAAGACATTAGTTGAGTCTTGCAACATATCCCTGTTTTGTAAGGAGAAGCTGACTGGCTTTGGCTGAACTTGTCTGGGGTTGACATATATCTATCTTTGGTTTTATATGTATTATAATCATAAATTACTGTTGTTGGGAAGGGTTTATCGCACTTACAGTGACTTAATGAGTTGCTTTCAACTCGAGTACTGTCACCCGTCTCTCCTGAGCAGAAGAGGGAAAGAAAAGCTGATAACCAACAGCAAAACACAGTGAGGCTGAAATGAAACAAATGCACATAAATTAGGTAAATTAAGTATTTTGGTTCTTTAGTTGGTGGGGGAAGCGGTGTCATGATCTTGAGTTTACTTTACTCAGATAACGTCGTCAAACTACTATTTCTGAGGTCAAGACCGGGGGAGAAGTATAGAGTGAAACAAAGTTCAATGAATATGATTTATGGGGGATAAATAAACAAGAGTGCGCTGATGTTATCATGTTAACCTTCATTTCACTAAAATTCAAGGCAAGTCCTTTATTATTAGTTGCTTCCCCATTTATTGTTAATGATTAATAATATTTGTGGGGTGTAAAGGGTGTCAGGCTAGAAAAAGTTTGGGAACCACTGTTCTGACACCAGTCCCTGAAGCTGCAAAGCTTACACATTTTGAATATTCTCAATTGTTGTTGTTGTTGTTTTCCTTCCTGAGCACTTTAATATTTAACAGGTTAACCCAGTTTTAGGTAGAATGGTCCTGTTTTCTTTAACCTGATGGGTAAATCCCTCAAGTTTTACATTTGGATCCCTTCCCTCGATTGTGGTCTAACCAGCTGCCACATCTTTGACTCTCTGTAATGACGTCACTCACCTGACACAGTGCTGCTGCTGTGTCGGACTCTTAAGCGGAGGACAGTAAACCCACCTCAGGCCATGTGACGCACTCCCTCCCCCTGACCTGAGCCAGCCCACAGCCAGACTGTCGACAGCCCGTAGCCAGCCTGCGCGGCCCCACCTCAGCCCACATAAAACAGACATAACACCACTAATCACATTAATGCACCAATCTCCCTGCTCGGCCACACCACCAAAATAAAAGCCCTGTTTGCTTTTTGAAGAAAAAGGCCTGCGTTTGGTCAAGATTTTAATCTAGCCTCTCTTTAATTTATGGAGCATTTACTGGTGAATTTGAACCAGACCTCGCCATCACTGCTTTCAATAAAAGATGAGGGAAGGAGGAGGAGGAGGAAGTCTTCATCCGGCTAAAAGCCTGAGCCGCAGTGGTTTTCTGCAGCTAGTTTTGATCTCTGTCGTGTGCACATGCTCTTCATCTTGCAGGGCTACTTCTATTCCTGACAAACTCTTATCAGATGAGCTTCCTCTGAGCCTTCTGTTTTGAGACGGCTGCTGACTGTCAGTGTGTGGCCCCCATGGGTCTGTGTGTGCGTGTGTGTGTGCACTGAACATGTGGAGCTCTCATAGTCTTATCTGGTGTCTGCACAAGCCCACAAAACTTTATCATCCCATAGTTCCCATGGCGGTGACAGGCTTTTGTCTGAGCCCGACTCTGTTTTGTAACGTGCCTTTTATCAGATAAAACATCTGAAACTCATCTTTTAAACTTTCTTTTTTTATACATATTTTGTTCTTTCTCTTGCTGATTTAGCAGATTCTCATATTCTCTCCCTCTGTGTCTTATATCAGTCCCCTCCATGCAGTGTCCTTTGCTCTGGCCTGCGGAGTTCCCGGAGTTGCTCTGCTCACGCTGGTGGTCAACCCCCTGACGGGCTTCCTGGGCGCCCTCAACATCTTTCTCTACACCTGCTGCTACACTCCGCTCAAAAGGCTCAGCATCGCCAACACCTGGGTGGGAGCAGTGGTGGGTGCGATACCTCCTGTCATGGGCTGGACGGCTGCCACAGGTTGTCTGGAGCCAGGTACGACATGCACTTCATTTATCAAGCATCCTCAAATGTGAGGATTTGCTGCTTTTCTCCGTTTTATATCCGCGTAAGTTAGATTTTTTTTTGTTAAATTATATAAGTTTTTATGTTTTCTGACATCTTACAAAAAACTCTCAAAATATCCAAAGATTGACACTGATATATTCATTAAATGCAGCCCTAGCGTGCACAGCTCTTGTAAGCCATGGTATCAGTATCATACTTAGTCTGATCAGAGGTGTCATTACTCTCACCTTTCACATTAACCACTCTGTGATGAGATACAAACCCAGCGTGTTGTCGTGAACTGAGTACTTGCACTCTTTCCGTTCTGCAGACACTGTGTAGGACAAAGAGCTGCTGCAATATGCAAAGTTCATATAAAGTTCATATGACCATATTTGTCTCTCTAGACTGCAGTGAACTGGGTTTTATTTTTGAAGACGTTGATTAATATTCAGTTTCAGCACCTAATAGAATCATCTTCTGTGCCCTTTCGTATGGAAATCGAGTAAAAAGCTTTTAGTAGAGGTATTATACTTAAGGCATAGTTGAGATAAACTTTATCTTGGCATGTTTCTGAGCTGTAATTTATTACTTTCATTGGAGTTAATTGGATCGTAATTTCAGTCTGCAGCTTAAACAATCGGCAGAAAATTAATCCACAACTATTTTGATAAGCAAAAATGCCAAAAAATCAGTGATTCATGCTTCTCAAAGTGAAAATTTGCGTGTTGTCTTCTATAATAGTAAATTAAATATCTTTGGGTTTCAGACTTTTTGACAAAACAAATATTTTTAAACCATTTTATAGACTTAACAAATCAGTTAAATAAAATAAATGGTAGATCAGTCAACACTGGAAGTAATTGTCAGTTGCAGCCCGAGTTGAATCACATTGCTGCGTTTTTGTTGTTGGTCAGTGGGCACATCAGGACCCCTCTGACCAGACTTCATCTCACACTACATAAAGCTTTATTTACATCTGCTTCAGAACCCCTGCAGCGCCGTTAGCACTCTTGTTCCTTGTTCCTGTGGAGTTTGAATGCTCTCATTGTGAGTCGCGTTGGACAAAAAGCGTCTGCCAAATGAATGTGATGTTAAGTTGGAGAACAGACAGGGACCGAGGGGCTTTTTCAGCTTGTTTAGTGGACACATTAAGTGTTCTGTCATGGTAACTGTATGAAATGTGTTTAATCAGGTTGCTGTTTTATCCCTGAGAAGTTAAATAAATACTGCTAATATTTCAACATAATATTTGATGGATTTATTAGCTTTTCATCTGCAAAATGAAAGCCGTTCTGTTCCCTTCAGTTTCTGTGGATTTTAAAAGATGGCCACTGATTCCCTGGTAGCTCATCCTTTTCATGAAAGCTTTCAGAGGCTGTTTAAGCCTAATGAATACAGTAAATACATCTATGTAGCCAATGTTCTCTAAACATCGCTCCAAAGCAAAATACACTAGTTTACATGCACAGAATCGTCCCAAAGCCTGCAAGTCAGACAAAAAATAAAAAAGCTGTACTTGTTGCTCTGTTTGCAGCTCTCTGACCTGTGTGGGAGTTTCTGTTCCTTGCTGTGCTGACACACAAGTCACTGTCACTGAAAGTGTTGGGGTGGTGGGGGTGGGGGTTGGGGGGGGGTTTATCTTGACTTCCTGTCAGTCTATACACTTGTTGCTCTGGTTTGACTCATCTAAACTTTCACATTAAACACTAATTGTTATCAAACGGTATAATGTCTTTGAGCACAGCAGCCCCACGCCTAACAGAACCAATGAAGACAATGAGCAGCAGTTTGTGGTCGTTAGATAGCTAAATATAACTGTATATCTCTGAGGAAAAACATGTTTTCACAGCTGTAAATGCATCTTTTATTCTCTAACATTCACTCAGTGGCTGTGACGAAGGAAAAGCACAGAGGTGTGAATATGAGGTTATACATGAAGACATCAGATGCGACACTGCTGCATTGCTGGTTTATTACAGTGTGTGATATTTACCTGAAACTAGAGGCCACCCAGTAGTGGATTTTTGGGGAGTATTTTTGATATATTGGTTGCACATAATATATAGAATATATAAACACACATTTTTTGCATTTATCCCTCAAATGTGGTTCTCAAACGCTTGTGTCAAAGACGTGTAATGGAGGCAGGATATTCTGCCTTAATGTCCAAAACATCAGGCCACTGAAAGAGTAAACTTTCACTGTCTTTTTTTTATATAAATAAGTATAAATGAAAAACACAAATAGAACAAAATATATAAATTTTTCAGTCAGGCACAAGTTGAAACAGAAGTTTTTGTTTAAAATGATCCAGATGTTTGTGGCTACCTCTGGAAGAAAAATACTTTGGAAACTAGTTTTTGGAAAACCAAAACAATTTTCTAAATACTATGTTCATGTAAATTATCATTTTTGCAGACGCTTGCATATTTACATCATGTATTATACACTGATGTTTATTTATGTGCTGTGTCCCTGTAATTTAAAAAAATATATATTAGAATTAAAATTTGCATCGCTGTGTTATAAATGTGTTAAAGTTACAAAGTACAGGCTTTTATTACCTTGGTAAGATTAAAAATAGATACTTTTATCCCACAACTCGCAACATAAGACTTATTTCAGGACTTGGTCTAATATTTTGCAAACTGAGTGTGAATTAAATAAGCAGACTGAGACTTTAGTTTAGTTTTATTTTGTCCAATTTTAAAAATACACAAAAATGGCAAAGTGGCAAAGATAAATAATAAACAGTGCAGGAAGAGGCAGAAAACCCAGTGGGCTAAAGTGTCCACCAAAATAAAGTTAAGTCATTGAGGAGGAATGCAACTGTGATTTTTGATTAATCCTGATTATTTTCACAATCAATTGACTAAATAGCAAAGAAAAAATGTGAAAAATACTCATCACAATTTCCTTAAGTCCAAAGTGAGGTTTTGAAATTGCTCCTTATGTCCAACCAACAGTTCAAAATGACAAAGAAAAGCAGCACATCTTCACATTTAAGAAGGTGGAACCAGCAAATGTTTTTCAGTCTTTAATGTCTCCCCCTGTCTCTCCCCTCAGGTGCCTTGTTGCTGGGCGGTTTCCTCTACAGCTGGCAGTTCCCCCACTTCAACGCCCTCAGCTGGAACTTGAGGGAGGACTACTCGCGCGGCGGCTACCGTATGATGTCCGTCACCCACCCCGGCATGTGCAAGCGGGTGGCCCTGCGCCACAGCGTGGGTCTGATCGGCCTGTCGACCTTGGCGCCCGCGCTGGACGTCACCACCTGGACCTTCCCCATCATCTCCCTCCCCATCAACCTGTACATCAGCTACCTGGCCTTCCGCTTCTACCACAAGGGGGACCGCAGCAGCGCCCGCAAGCTCTTCTTCTGCAGCCTGTGGCACCTGCCCATGCTGCTGCTGCTGGCGCTCACGTGCAAGAAGCCTCGCAGAGATCCCGAGAATCCAGCTCTACCTCCAGCTCCTTTAGCTTCATAGATGCCCCGACACTTCCAGGACCCTTATTTTAACGGAGATACTCCCTCAGTGTCTCTCTTAACCACTCGTCGTGCTTGGAGGGGGCTGAACGATGGACGCATAATTTTATCTGTGTGTTTAATATGCTGCTCATTTGGTGCTCATTGCAAATCAGGAAATGAGCTGGAAATAAGTTGGATCAAAATACAGAAAACACACTGAATTATTACATCAGGTTGTATTTCAGTGCGTGTGTACTGTATATATATATATTCTGTATTTATTTATGAAGGGGTCTGCCAGTTCCTCTCCATGTTGTACATGACTGATGTGAAATGATCTTGTACAGTGTAAATTGCTCCTATGGATCCACACAGGGATCACTGTCACTGCATTGTACAAATGCAAAAGAAAACAAGAGAATATGAATATATGAGGACATCATGGTGTGAAATGATTTACGGTTGATTTTCAGTCATTGTATGAAAATAGGAAATATAGAAATGTGTCCTAAATTTAAAAGGATAGTTTGGATTATTTGATGTAGGGCTTAACGATAGTCATTGAATTACCTGCAGTCGAGCAAAGAGGAGGAGTACCTGCACAGAAGGAAAGCAACAAACTGTTGCATCTGGGGTCAGTAAGAAAAGGTTTTTTTAGCCACTTAAAGAAGACCCACTTTAAAAAGGAAAAGTGTGTGCAATATTCATATTTTCAACTCTTTACTTTGCCGTCAGACAGCCTTTTACATTTTGGAAACCATTGTTGTACGAGCAAAACATCACTCTCCCCAAATCAACCAAACTCCATAGGTGAAATCTGTAATTTTACCTCACAGAACACTGGAGTTGCTGGTCTACGGCTGCCTCAGTCTGTTAATTTGTTTGAGTTATTGTGCAACTTCTGTGTTTTAAAAGGAGAGTTCAGACTCACCAAAGTCACAATAACACAAACTATTTAATTAATTGAGGCAACTGTAGACCAATAACCCCCCATGTTTTGCGAGCTAAAATGATGGATTTTATTTATGGAGTTTGGTTGGTTTGGAGAAAGAGACATTAGGCTTATTTATTGTCAATGTCCTGTTAGAAAAAGCTGTCTGACAGCAGAGTAAAAGTGGTGAAAACACAAGAAGTGGCTAACATACCTTTATCTTTCTTGTGCTGGTGCTCCTCTCCGCTTCTCCAAACCGGCGACGTGCCGACTGCCATCTGTTGTCGCTAATACACCTCAAATAATCAAAATCACCACTTTTTAATATCTGTTGATTGTTGTTCGACTTTCACCTGAGCCGTGATACTTGACAGTTACACCTCATTGTATTTTGCCACTCAGCAAACGCACTGATGGGACTTCATTCATTTGCATAATGCTTTAATTTCAACACGGTTCGCCTGCACCAAAACAAAGAGAATAGTTCACCCCTGTAAGAAGCACAAGGGCAAAATGTTCTCTTAACAATAAACATGTCATGATTGTAATTCTGTCTTTTGTGTCATCATTTACTCATTCGCTGTTCCCACTTAAAACTCCATTAAGAAGTTATAAATGGTGCACGAGTGGCTGCGCACCTGAACTGGAGGCTTCGCCCTTATCAGTCACGCACACGAACCAGCACCACGCCTCGTTAGGTGGTGCTGCTGACTCAACGTCCAGATAATATATGGATTTAAGTTTCAATTATAGCCTTAGTGGATATGCTCGCTTTAAGCACAATCACCATCCCTCCAATAAGCTCTATTTAGCAGGCCACCTCTGCACCTGTCAGTCAACATGTGCTCCCCTTCCGCCCTTTACCCCTAGTTTTGGTATTTGGTTACATTTCCATCACCGCACTCGGAGAAACAAGCGCCCCCTTCCCCTCGCCGCCATCGTTCTCCCCTCCATAAAAGGGGACTGTGGGATTTAGCCAAGGCCGGGGGACCTGAAACGGCTCGACATCCTCGTAAAGTGTCTGACCGGATACGGAGTTTCATATCAGAGGGTGAAAGGGGAGCGATCGAGCCAGCTGTTACAGTTGAGAGAGAGAGAGAGAGAAGTGAGGGGAAACAAACACACCCAACCTGTGTGGAGATTGAATGTCATCGCCAACCTCCAGGGCTCAGTGTGACGGCCTGTCATGGTTTACAACATCCGCTCCTATAGAGGTGGAGTGGTGACTCTGGTGCTGTCTTGTCCTGTCAACCAGGAGAACAGCTCTGCTCTGCTTTTTCTCGTTTTAGGTCTTACTTCTTCCTCTGCATATGAATTATATTTAGTATTCAGCCTGTAGCTGAGCTTTCAACCGTTTCTTGATTTATTAAACCACAACCTACAGAGGCATTCCTCCTCAGATTATACAAGAGACATGACTTTTATCATCATTCAAAAAAAAAAGTCCTGGGCAAGTTTAGTGTCTGATTTAGACATGAGAGTCGTTCAAAAACTTCATGAACTTTACTTAAACCAACTCGTGGGGATATTTAAGGCTCCTCTCGACTCCAAAATGAGTTTTGCTTTTTCTAACTTCACTTTGGATGTTGGAGCTTTCTTGTGTGGAGTTTTATGCCGTTTCCAAATTCATCTGCTGAGGGGGGGAAAGTTTCTCTGTGCCTGCAATAAATCTTTTCAGCATTTACATAGACTGTAAATGACTTTAAGCTGAGTCAACATAAAAAAAGCATGTTCTCCTGCAACCTTAAAAATGAGTGAACTGAACATGAATGGAATAACTGGTTTAAAGTCGTCCTATG
The DNA here is from genome assembly GCA_027495735.1 of Lutjanus campechanus. Lineage (NCBI taxonomy): Eukaryota > Metazoa > Chordata > Actinopteri > Lutjaniformes > Lutjanidae > Lutjanus > Lutjanus campechanus. The sequence continues at coordinate 1,410 of JAJHUR010130836.1, read as the reverse complement.
ATTTAAAAAAAAAACAACTAATTGAGTCAAGTAAGCTTCAGAAAATGTTCAAAATCAATAAGCTTAAAGTATAAAGTTGAATCAGTTAAGTTCTGTTCAACAAATTGAGTTCAGTCAACTTGATTAAATGTTCAAATTCAGTAATCTTACGATATTAAGTTGAATTAACTAAGTGTTTTGGGGTGGGGACTGAATTCAATAACTTTAATCATGATTAGCATTTTTTTCATTATTATAAAAAGAAACAACCATTATATATCTCACATGTATTAAAAACAGCAAGTTTCCATCATGATAGTTTTCCTCAGTAACTACAAAACAGGGGTCTAAAGAGAGTTTTAGATTTAGATTTCATATGAGTTAAGTGAACTCACAGAAGTACGTTGATTCAACTGGAAAAAGCTTCAAGTCAGAACAATTCATAATTATAAGTTCTGAAGCAGTCTGAAAATTAAAAAAAAAAAAGACATTTTAAATTGATTTAACTTCAGATGACTAAAACTTATAAACTTACATTAAGTTAATGAGAAAAGATCAGTTGATTTCACTGAACTCCTCATGTTTACAGTGATCGGAGACTTAATTTAACGAGTTAAGTGAGCTCACAGAAATACAATCGTTCTTCTTAAAAGGCTTCAAGTCAGAACGACTCAAATTTAAAAGCTCTGAAGTGGTCAAACAATAAAAACTAGACTTGAGATTACTAGAACATATATACTTTCTTTAAATTAACAAGAAAAGATCAGTTAATTCTATCAAATCCCTGTGTGATGTTTTACAGTGTATAAGGCATCTTGTGTCCATGTGATTAGTCATATATTTATTGATTATTGTTTTTTTTTTTCAGTGAAGGAGAAGTGAGATAATGAGATAAGTGGATTTTATTTCAGGGTTAAACATCTCAGACACAAATTAATATTCAGATCAGATTATTTCAATGTATCTCAAAAGACGTCTGGAGGCAATTTTAGTACATTATTAGTGTTTTAGTGACTTGGTAACTTGATAAATCACACAAGGAGACCATGAGGGCCTGTTATGCACCATATGTCACTTTACATGAAAATGCAGTTAAATTGTTAGACATTTCTGTAGATTAGATTTATTATATTTGCTCTCATGTTAAGAAAAACATCAAAAAGTCTGTGTATTATTATTATTTCTCAGGCCAACAATACATCATGTTTTTCTCCCTGATTTCACTTCTTTCGACGCATAAAAACATGCAGCTTTCTGTCTTTCCCACTGCTGATATCAGTCATTAAATCACTCAGGTTGTTTCTGCAGTGTGAGTCTGAGCTTTGATGCCAGAATCAACAATCCGAAGAGCAAAAATATGCATCTGTAAACAGGAGAGAGAGTCCCCCAGACAGCAATCTGCAGTCACCCCCCAGAGCTGCAGCAGCTTTA
>JAJHUR010130834.1:0-12955 GCA_027495735.1 Lutjanus campechanus | reverse complement strand
AAAAAAAAAAGAACATTTTACGATCTTAAATTAGGCTCAACCTAAGCTCAGGCTGAAACAAGAGGAGACAGCTCTGAGGACATATAAGATGAGACTTTATTTGACAACTGAGAAAAATTTAAGCTCAAATTTATAAAACAGCCGACTTTTTCTTTTAGATCTCACTGTTATCTTAACAGCTGATTATTTAGAGATCAGATCAGTGCAGTGAGACAAAAAATAATAATGTTTTATCTTAAATTAGGCTCAGACTGAGACAAGAGGAAGGTCATTTCTTAGGAGCCAAATTTAAGAAATATGAGAAACTGGTCTAAGTCTCATATTGGTCTCAAATTGATCTAATTTCTGTTGAAGAAAAACAGCCAACAAAGACAAGATCTTATTTTGAGCTTTGCTTTCCTCTGGGTATGTTTTGCATGGAAAAAAAAAATCATTTTTAAAGTAAATAACTTAAAGTAACCGGTGACACACTTACATATGTAATCAACGACCTGTATAACTTTGCAACATGTGACTACAACAATATGATTTCTGCACAGTTTTCATCTGCATCCCATCTCCATTTATGTCCGTAGTGTCTGTGGTTTTAGATTTTACTCTAAACACTCTGAGAGTCGTCACCACACTCACTCAAAACACGCGTCTGACAAGAAGAAATAACTTCTGTGTCTGTATCACTGCCGAAGTCAAGAGCGGGTTAGGAACTGTGCCGCCATGACAGAAAACATCAATCATGTTTATTAATTTCTGATTGAGACTTACATACAGTAACCCTTAAATAAAGCAAATTATCTGTACTCAGGTACGAGTGCTGTAACATTGCTAAAATATTACACAGTTACAAGTAAAAGTACTGGTGTTAGAAAAATGTATTCTTCTAAAAAAAAAACTACTCAGAGTATTAGTTACTTCTTACAAATTATGTTTTAATTAATTAAATGATATTGTCCAAATCGTCTGTCTGTGTTACTCCAGACTTTTGTTCTGTTCTGCTGCTCATCTCTCCAAGGTCACAAATTTGAAAAAGCTACAATCGATTAATCATTAAAAAATGTTCAGACACAAAACACTTTTTTCTCTCATTTTTTAGTTTTTTTGGTTATTTTTTTCAAAGTTTACTTTCAACTTAATTGCCCTGCCAGACTAAACAACTTTGAATGAGGTGCAGTTACTGCCATCTCTAGACTATTGATTAAATATTGATTAATACATTTTTAATTGTTTAAATTCTTAATGACGATTGATCAATTAATGATGAATCAACATACAAAACTGTGCTGCTGCTGCACTGTTTGGTTTTCGTTCATGTGTCACTGTTTTCCGTTCAGTCCGTTTGCAATCAGATCATCTTAATGCAAATGAAAGGTTTAGATCTTGATTAAAATTGTACTCAGTTCTCAGTTCTGGGTTAGTTAGTTACTTCCAGCCCTGAGTATCCTTTGCAGAAAAGTCAACAGTCAGATTTCTCACCGTCAGTGCTCACCTGTCTTGTCCTTATTCTCAGTAAGAACCTTAAATTTAACGGTAACCTCAAACAAAATTAGCAAAAATTAAAGTATAGAAAAAAAAGTCTCCCTATGACTAATTCAGGAAATATAAGAAACCATTTAGAAATTAACACTGTTATCATATAAATGTTGTGAAGTAAAAAGTAGCCTACAATATTTCCCACTGAAATGTTGTATAAGTAGAAAGTGTGTGGAAAAGAGAAAGAAGAAGAGATGTTGAAATAACTTTGAGCGTCCTCCCTCCCCTCTCCACACACTGAGGCTGCCCTCTAGTGGTGAAAGACAGCATTACATGAATCTGTCTGTTATCAAACTGTCACTTTGACAGAACAAAGAGCAGTAAAACCTCCAATCTTTGCACAAGGCAAATCTTTATTAATGTCTCCAGGCATTTATTATTGATGACACTTGTGCTATGATAATAATCCCAGAGTCACGACAACATCAAACAGTCAACTTTGTCAGGGTTTGGTTTCAAATAAATTATTTACAGTTTGCGCAATGTGATACCGAAGTGTTTCCTGCCGCCGTACAGTTCAGATGTTAATATTCACAGGATAAACACGCGGCTGCATCGATGAACAGGAAGTTGATTGAGTGTGTGTAGGCTTCTTTCCTCCAAAAGGCACTCTAAAGAGACACTTCCACTGCACAGTTAAAATAAATTAACTCACTTACTGTTCTCTCTACACTGTTGAATGATTAAGTCAATATTAATGTCAACAATCAGACCTGAAGTCTTGGAGTTCAAATAGTCCTAATGTTGTTTTGTTAATTCTGCTTCTTCTGATGAGATTCCTGGTACTGAGTGGAAATGGCTATTTACATTTTATCAAAAATAAAAAATCATTTTCTTTCTTTGGAAAATTTGAGTTAATCCGGAGACATGCATTGATTATAAATATGACTGAATCTATAAATGGATTGTAGGCAGAAGCGTGAGGAGAGATTATGACCTGAAGGTGTCACATAATGTTTAAGATCAGGCCCCATATTCAAATGAACTATTCACATCAGTTTCCAAAAGTATGCGGCCCCAAAGTGTTCAATATTAAATAAATTAATATGTAAATATGACAGAAATAAACTGCATAACATGTTTAAATCAAACTTTTTTTGGAATAATTTAATCAATTAAAATTAAATAAATTTTAAAAAATGTTGCCACTTTTTTTTTTTAACATTATGTCACAATTTATTTCATAATGTCATTTTTTAATGATAGCGGTGTTGTCAATGGCCCTCAGCTCTAACCATTCACACAGAACCTGCCTCTCTTAAGCTAATGTTAGCTGTATGAAAAATGTCCTGTGCAGCTCAACAACGCTGAAAATGCTATTTAACTGGCTAACATGCATGGTGGGATTGAGGGCAGCAGCTGAAATTAGCCGTTTAATTTAGAGTTACCTTCATAAAAAGATATTCAACCCTGTGAAGAGCAAAAACACTGGTCTCGTTGCTAACAGGAGCTAAGCTAACAGTGCTTCTCTCTTAACCATAGACTGTATATAGAAGTATATTCTATATACAGTCTATGCTCTAAACCCAAGCTCACAACACTGACTAGCAAGTTACTAGCTAGTTAGATAGCATGTGTAGCCTTGTTAGGCTAAGATGCTCCACTTTACCCATTTTTAGGAATAGCCGGGTGTTAAATGGAGTCAGCACTGCATAGATGCTGGCGACGGCTGGACCCAACACACTGAGAGTTTCAGAAACCGCATTCATTTTTTATGCAGTCTATGGGTAAGAGAAGCTAACTGGCTAATTAGCAGTTGTTGAGCTAGCTAAGGAGAGGCGTGGAGCACTGCTGCCTTTAAATGGAACTTGTAAACTCGTAATTACGACATGGGAGGTCATGCATGACCTCCCATGTCGTAAGTTTTCTGAAAGTTCACAACGTTGCGTACGCAACGTTGTGAACTTTCAGAAAACTTTCACAATGTTGTAGGCGTTCATGTGGGCTCTTTGCTTAAACACGATAAAAGCGACCCCAACTGAAGGCAACATAAGTGACTGGCTAAAACATGAGCAGCAGGTGACAACATCACTGTCATGAAAAATTACAGTATGAAGTAGAATGTGATATGAAATACACTGTAACCAAGAAAAATGCCATTATAAAATAAAAATCGCTGTTTGAAAAAAGGCATTTTGAAATAAAAATGTCATGTGTTGTGTTATTTCACATTGTTGGTTCAGTTCATATGATTATTTGTTTCAAAATCTTTTTTTAATTTTTTTTTATCTAATAGTGAACACCATACAAAAGGCTTTAAAGCACCAGTGTGTAGGATTTAGTGACATCTAGTGGCGAGCTTGTGGATTGCAAACACTGAAAAGTGTTCGCCTTACCCTCCCCTTCCAAATGTGTAGGAGCACCTAAAACATGAAAAGCTGCATCTTGAGACAGTATTTTCCATGAGCAACTGTAGAAACATGGCAGATAACCTCTGTAGATATAAACGGCTCAGTCTAAACATAATGATTCTTATTTTCAGGTGATTATACGCTAATTAAAAACTACTTATGCATGTCAATATTCTATTTTATTCCTGCATTATTTTGCCAATAAATCCCCTTGAACCACACACACTAGAGCTTTAATGTCTTAACTATCCCCGGTAAACCAACACGGAGCAGTAAACATGAACTGGATAGCATACTGATTTTAAAAAAAACCTTGCTATGATCAGTTTATAATGGCTATCATTAAGCAGCTACGGTAACTTTTCCTTTCAGCAAACAGCAAATGTACCATTGAACTTTTTCACAGTGCTGCAAACTCTTCCTCCAGCAGTCGTCGGCAGGTCGCAGTCAAACAAACGTGACGCGAGTCTGAAGCTTTGGTTCGATCTGAGCTCACTTTCATTTCCCTCCACTTTGTGTTATAAGTCACTTGGATTTGTAGTGCAGTACAATCAGTGAAGCTCTCTTTCTGTCTCACCTCTCTCACTGGACATACACGGTTGTAATATACTTTGAGTATTATACATGAAAAGGTTGAGGCTCAGTTCTGGCATCACTGATTCAGATTTAAATAAACATGAGCAGAAAACACACTACACTGACTGTATCAGTCTGTCAGGTTAGGTTGCACCAACAAGATTAATTATTAAACTTGATTAAAACTTTCTTTCACTCCAGTTGATAATTCGATCAACAAATTTTTCTCATAGGAGGTGAAATCAGCTTCTTTGCTGAGGAAGCTAACGAGGCTAACTGATTTTTTAGCTAGCAAGCAATCCATGTATTTTATTTTTATGTTTTTGCTATCTAGCGAACAATAAATGGTAGTTATTTTTGAAGCTATCAAGGAAATAATATAATGGTTAGCTAACTTTTTAGCGAGCTAGTAAACAATGTAAGATTTTGTTGACTTTTTTAGCAAGCTAGCAAACAATGCAATGTTTTGTTAAGGAATACAGAGCCAACGAAAGTTAACTGTTCCCCCTTACTAACATTACATCCGAACAGTACAGAGAATTATTATTTATTTGAATTCGAGTAAGTAAGCATCTCCATATTCAACAGTGACTCTAGTAAACCCAAGTTTAGTGATGTAAACCAAAATTAAATAAACTGAGATAAGTTTATAATTAAGCAGCTTTTTAAACTCCGATTTGAAATGTGATTAAATGTCAGTGGGTTTTCTGAGATGGACTGAGAAAATCAAGTTCCTAAAGGGACAGATTCAACCCAACTGAGTTTTATCACGTCCTTTCTTTCTTTCACTGTAGCTGGTAATTCAGCCCCCAAGTTTTTCACAAAGGGGGTGAAATTAGAGCTTGTTTGCCCAACCATCACGAGTAAGCTAACTAGGCTAAGTGACTTTTTAGCTAGCTAGAAAACAATATAACATTTAGTTAATGTTTCAGTTTGCTAGCAAACAATAAAATCTTTAGTTAACTTTTTAGCTTGCAAGCAAACAATACAATGTTTAGTTAATTCTTTAGTTAGCTAGCAAACAATATGATGTTGATAACTTTTTAGGGCGCTAGCAATATTTTGTTAAGGCTTTGGTTAGCTAGCACACAATATCACATTTTGTTAACTTTGTAGGCAGCTAGCAAACACTGCAGCATTTTGTTGAGGAATACAGTGAAACCATAAGTTAACTGTTCCTCCCCCTCTACTAGCTTTACATCCTGACAGCACTCAAAATTATGATTTATGTATTTTCATTTGGGTAAGCAAGCCTTTCCATATTGAATAAACTATTTAATTTCAGTTTACATTACTGAACTTGGATTTACTAACTGAGATTAGTGTTTAATTGTGGAACTGAGCTCTGCTTAAGTTTATATCTGGATTTACTCATTTTAAACCTAGGTTAACTCAACCATGTTTCTAACTAATCTTAGATTAAATTAATCTTTGTTGATGCACCCTAGTCTAAGAGATGTGTGTGCCAACAACATAACTGGCCGCTGGAGTTTAACTGTACACATCAGGAAAGGCCAAAAGTGCAGTAAAGCTGAAGTGTTGGTAAAAGCTGCAAAGACAGCAGGATTATTACAGTCACACACACATGCACACACAACAGTGAGGGGGTTAGGATGCTTCTTGTGCTTCTACGCCTGTTAGGAACATCGACAAAGTGTCTTAAGTTTGGAGCCATAAACAGGCACCTGAAAGATAAAACAATGTCTATATATAGAAGTAAAGTGTGTAACTGAGCAGGGAAATATTACGAGTCCCAAAAAAACTGGCCTGATGCGGCCAAGATGAGACAGATCTCCCACAGATGGAGTCCAACGGAGTTTTTACCACCTGTCACCCCGACATCCCGCAGCTGGTAAGTCAGCACAAACACTGCCGGCTGCCCTTGGCGACCTCCTCGGATGAATGGACGGTGTTGGGAACAAATCCACTCTTGACGCCCTCCCAGCCATCCTGGATCTTGATGTCCCCGGTCCGCACCAGCTCAAAGATGTCCCTCGTCAGATCCACAAACGCCTTATGAAAAAGAGACAAACATCAAAATTAGGTTGAGATGGATCACAAATAAATTTAAGATATCTTGCAGTTGCAGCCACAGAAATATTATTTTGGCAAAAGGTACAGTGACAGTTAACAGAACTCTTTATCTTAACAGGAAACAGAACTATGTTATGGTGACTTGTGTCAAAAAATGTAAATGTGTCATGTGACGGTGACAGCTAAAATAAAGAATTTCTGGAATACTCTGTAAACAGGATGCATCATTGATTGATTGATTGTTGAATTTATTTGATGATAAACATATATATCACTGCACAGCAGTCAGCAATTTTGCTATTATACACATTTTGTTGTGTTTGCCCTAACTGCCAATTCCACCTCTGTTGTGTATAGTCTAGTCATATCTTAAGTTAGCTAATGTTATTTATTACTGTAATAGGACTGGGTGTTACAATCCCTGAAGGACTGTAACATAACCTCTTACTGTAAGTTAGCTAAAGTTGGCAAAACTATTGCTAACCAGTTAGCTAACAATTGATGTTGATTAGAAAGACAGTTAGCGAGCATTTTGCTAACATTAGCTAGCAGACCCGCTAATGATTATGTAGATTAGCTTGTTAGCTAGCATTTTGCTAATATTAGCTATTTGTTTAGTTGTAACTAGCTGGCTAATGTTTGCTGTAAGCTAGCTAGTTAGTTATCTAACATTTTGCTAACATTAGCTAACTCAGTGGTTAGCATTTGTAAACATCAGTTTGGTGGATATCAACTAAACCGTCTCCATGGCAACTGAGCAAAGGCCACAAGATGTGGTTAGTTTTGGCTCATTTTCTGAAAAAGTCTTAACGTTCTCTAAACTGTGCGCCACAACTGTTTCATGGGACATCACAGCTCTTTGGCATGTCTGCAAAAGTTTTGGTGATGGAGCCAAACACACAGTAAAAGAATCGCAGCTGATCACGTATCTGTGACGAAAAATGTCACACCTTCTCCACGTTGATAGCGTCTCGGGCCGACGTCTCCACGTAGCGCATCCCGAAGGCCCCGGCCAGCTTCTCCGCCTCCTGCTGGGTCACCTGACGCTGGGCCTCCAGGTCACACTTGTGTCCGACCAGCAGGAAGACGATGCTGTGCGGCTGCACGTGGCTCTGCGCCTCCTCCAGCCAGTTGTGGACGTTCTGGAAGGAACGGCGGTTTGTGATGTCGAAGAGTAAGAGCCCGCCCACTGAGTTACGGTAGTAAGCTCTGGTGATCGACCTGGGTAGATAGATAGATAGATAGATAGATAGATAGATAGATAGATAGATAGATGGATGGATGGATGGATGGATGGATGGATGGATAGATAGATAGATAGATAGATAGATAGATAGATAGATAGATAGATAGATAGATAGACACACTGATGAGTTTCATTGGCAACTGTCAAACCTGTCAAAATGTCAAAGTCCTGAGTTGTCTTGAACGCTGCATCAGCCGAGTCAGGGACTGCCAAGATGGCGACAGTATACTCCAATATAAAGAGATTTTTTACATATTTTACATATTTTTGATTTTGTTCAAACTTTTATTCATATATTTATGATTCTTGACTTTTCTAATACTTTAATTTATTTTTTAATGTATTTTTCCTTTTCTTCTACTACGTTTATTGTTAAACTACTAAAGTAATTTCTCTGCATATAAAAACCTACTTGGCAATAAATCTGATTCTGATTTCAGTCATTTCCAGGGTTAGTGAGCTGTAGATATTTGTCAGGATAATTCCTCCTTATTCACACACAGAACTCAATAATGGTCAGTTCACCCAGATCACAAAAAGCATATTTAAACCAGTCATAGAGTTTATTTACACGTGCACTCGTACCCTGGTTATGACTGGGTTTTGGGGGTATTTGTGTTAAATTCTGTGCATGTAAACAGCTCATTAAACTTTCATATACTACCTGAGGCCTGTACGGCGAAGCAGGATTTGTGGGTTTCGAGGTAGCTTTCAGGATTAACTCTGGGTTTCTGGTCCTATGACCGTGGCTCACTTCTTACCGGGGTAGATCACCATGGTAACTCACGCTGAACGCCTAACCTGCTCCAGAGCAGGTTCTGTTCCAGATAAGAGATCATTATGGATAAAGCACCGCCTGCTGACCAATCAAATCACTTTATTAAACAGCACTGGGCTTCATCAAGATCCTGTGCAGCTCTGTGCGCAGTGCACAGAGGAAGGAAGTGTTTTCCTCTGTGCCTCTTTTTCATTGTGCTTTAATTCACCGATTTCATCCTACAACAACGACTGGTTGAAGACTTAAAGCCTTGAACTTGTTGTACTTAAAAACATATAAAAAGTCAGCCTACTGACCACTTTGAACTATGTTTTTATGTTTATGTTTATTTCCTCCCAAGTCTGTTTTATGCTACGTTCTGACCAACTTTATCCTAAATGTGTCCATATAAAGAAGAGAGGGTCGCACTCACATGTATATAATTTAATACATTTAATCATCTGTCTGCTGATCAGTAGACAGACAGATGATCAGTAAACATATTCAATAATATGTTTCTCTCCACCACCGGGTGCAGCTGAAAGAACAAGACAAACAGTCTCACAAACCATAAAAATACATCTAAGCAGCACATTAATTGAATTGAATACACAAATCTAATTAAAGTCATATCTGCTTGTGCTCTAATGATGGCGCAGTGATATTTTAAGGCTCTGTGTCCAAAGTGTTTTTTCCAGCTGAAAACACCCAGCTGAGAGCGCATGAGAGGCTTTGGAGCCGCAGTGAGAAGAATTTTAATTTAACTTTAACTGATTTTAAAGTGTGATTGATGTTGTGTTACAACTATTTTAGTGAGTTTTCTTTATGTTTAACTTATATAAAGTATCTTTAAGGATCCTGAAAAGTGCTCTATAGAATAAATGTACTGTGATTATTATTATTATTATTCACGATTTGTATGCATGATCGCATATGTGTACATACAAACATTTGTTCATAAATGCAGATTTGTTTTTATCTCCTTCTGTCTGTATCACCGGTTTTATCAAAAAAAGATTACATGTAACAGTTTTATTGAATAATTATTTATTGCATTGAAAGTATTAAACTAACTGGATACTAATTCACATGTAAATGCATTCATAAGAAAAAATGTTTGGAAATATTTTGTATTTTCGTTATTTTCAACAAATCTCACAAAATCACCAGAACCATCAATATGTTCGTCGTTCTCTGAAAACTTTCCAGCTCTTCCAGCTTGTCTGTGACTCTTAACCACAGGCCCATCTGCTCCTACTGAAGACTACTGAAGGAAAAACGATTTCCAAAATTAGCTGAGCACTGTAGTTCTGAGTAAACGTTATTCTAACAGGAGTAAGCAGAGCATTTGTTCAGGATTATTTTTAGCTGCAGATTTGTTGCTGTAGTGATTATTTCCAGCAGCAGAACAGTCAGAACGTGATCATGATGAAGGAACAGGTCAGTGTGACTCACTCAGGTGATTTTAATCGTTTTTGGACGATAACAGAGCTCCAAGACAAAGAGACAATAAACTGTAAGATGTTCTAGCTATACACTCTTAGAAATATGGGCTCCAGAACTGTTCTTCAAGAGGAGCTGAGGTTCTACCCAGAACCATTTGATTCTACAGAGCCCTGTTTTGAAGAAAGTGTTTATCAGAGTGTTTTTAAGACTACGGGTTCCATTAAGATTCCTTTTCATCCAAACAACCCGTTTCTAGAAGAAATAATTCTTCATGTTGAAATCCTTGAGGAAGGAAAGGTTCTCAGTAGAACCCCCTGAGTGGGTTCTAGAGGAAAAACCTTAAAATATAAAAAGGTTATCGGTGGAACCCCCTGGGTGGGTTCTAGATTGAACCCTTGGAATATACAGTATAAGGGTTGGATGGAAGGTTGGATGGACGGTTGGGTGGAGGGTTGGATGAAGGGTTGGGTGGAGGGTTGGATGAAGGGTTGGGTGGAGGGTTGGGTGGACAGTTGGATGTAGGGTTGAATGGAGGGTTGGATGAAGGGTTGGGTGGAGGGTTGGGTGGACAGTTGGATGTAGGGTTGAATGGAGGGTTGGGTGGAGGGTTGGGTGGAGGCTTGGATGTAGGGTTGGATGAAGGGTTGGATGGATGGTTGGGTGGAGTGTTGGATGGAGGGTTGGGTGGACGGTTGGATGAAGGGTTGAATGGAGGGTTGAATGTAGAGTTGGGTGGACGGTTGGATGGAGGGTTGAATAGATGGTTAGATGAATGGTTGGATGGAGGGTTGGGTGGAGTGTTGGATGAAGGGTTGGATGGAGGGTTGGATGGACAGTTGGGAGGAGTGTTGGATGGAGGGTTGGATGGACAGTTGGGTGGAGTGTTGGATGAAGGGTTGGATGGAGGGTTGGATGGACAGTTGGGAGGAGTGTTGGATGGAGGGTTGAATGCAGGGTTGAATGTAGGGTTGGGTGGAGGCTTGGACAGAATAAATAAATAAACGTGTCTCTACCTGAACCTCTCCTGTCCTGCAGTGTCCCAGATCTGCAGTTTGATTCTTTTGCCCGGCTCGATCTCCACCAGGCGTGAGAAGAAATCCACCCCGACGGTCGGGTCCGACACCTGGGCGAAGCGACCCTCCGTGAACCTGCGGATCAGACACGACTTGCCGACCGTCGAGTCTCCGATGACGATCAGACGGAACTGATAAAGCCATATCGTCTCCATGTCTCACCAAAATTAAATCTGTGAGAAACAATATCATCAAACAGGACTTAAAATGTCTTATTTTGTTGGACCAACAATTAAAAACCTAGTTTAAGTTCTTTTAAAGAAATAACTTAAGACTGAGCTTTGTGTGCTAATAATGTTACAATCACATGGATTCAGACAGACGGTGCATGAAGGACACCTGCTGGACGGAACAAGAAAAACAAAGAAGCAGTCTGACAGAACGGCAGGACTGAAAATGAAACATGTGATGCTGTGTTGCTATGGTGATGTTGCATTGTTTACAACGGATGGAATAAATACATTAAATAAAATTATTTTGTGTGTATTATTTTATGTAATTATTATAGCGATGTATGTGTCTGTGCTTTCTCTAAATACTGTAGTGCAAACTTTGTATTTGGTAGATGACCAGGTGAACTGAAATAAAGTATTCTTCTTTTGCAAACCTGTGAAAATCAATAATTTTAGATGTTTAATTGCAACCACTTTATTTTCAAGCACTAAAACAATGACAAATCGGCTTCACAGCTCACTGAGAACATTTTTTTTAAATGAAGAATGTTTAGGGAAGAAAACTTCATTATCTCAACAAATTATTACAGGTCAGCAAAACTTTTTAGTTTATTTCAAAACTGAAGAGTTTGAGTTGAACTTAAAGCTCAAAGATTTAGTGAAGACAGTTGCTTTGAAATTATGAGGTCTCTCGACTTCTTTTTTCCGGTGGTGTATAAACACTTTCATACTTGCATCAGATAGTTGTTTGTTTTCAGTTTGTCTACTGTATCTGCTCCTATCAAATAAACCAATGTTTTAAAAACTTTTTTTCTTTCTTTTTCATATCTGTGCAAAACAGCCTCTGTACCGACTGTGTAACTTTTATTTTTATTTAAAAAAAACAAACAACTATATTATTCATGAAATATTGTAAAACTGCACCAAAGCAGCAACAGCACACCCACTTAAACCAGACAGGTCACAAAATGAAAAATGAGGTAATGAGACTGAAAAGAGGGAGAGACAGACACTCTAGTAAGAATAAGAATATGTTGCTGTGTTGTGAAATGAGTCTGAAACTGATTTAAAAATTAATTCATAACTCGTAGTAAAGATGTTTATTGCTATAATAATATATGGTTGTCACACCTGGAGTGGTGTTACGGTTCACTGTTTGGCTGGCATGAAAGTAGCTAATTACAAATACTCAAATTACTGTAATTCAGTAGTTTTTTGAGGTATTTGTATTTTAATGAGTAGATTTTCAAGTCTGTACTTTAAGTATACATTACACCATGGAATCTAGGCCTACTAAGTTCATAGTTGAGTACTGAGTACAATTTGAATTAATATCCAAACCTTTAATCTATATTTTGCTGCAGCAGCACACATCTGGAGTGAGGATGTTAATGATTAATCATTAACATTTAGTTACTGTTAAGAATTTAACCAATTAAAAATGCATTAATGGATATTTAATCAATAGTCATGGCAGTAATTGCACCTCATTCCACATTTTGTCTGGTGGAGCCAAGTGCTGAATGAGGAAAATTAAAAAGAAATTGAAAATGAGGAAACAAACATGTTTTTAATCTTAGAAATGATTAATGATTAATCGATTGTTAGCATTTTAACTATTGGTTAAAGAACATGGTTAAAGTAACAAATACTCTGAGTGTTTTTTGTGCAGAATACTTTGGATTTTTACTTAAATAAATTTCTAACACCAGTACTTCTACGTGTAATTGAGTAATATTTTAGCAGTGTAACAGTAGTTGTACTTGAGCACA
>JAJHUR010130832.1:0-37191 GCA_027495735.1 Lutjanus campechanus | reverse complement strand
TTGTCTAGACCGTGGTCTTAATTGTTTGCAGTAATTATACACAGGCACCATGATTGATATGACAACCATATAGTTAAAAATGCAGTAGACAAAGCCATTGTTCAGTACAACAATAGCACTACAGCACAACAACGCAGGGAGCTGCATTGGTGTGGGTGTGTTGCTGCAGGTTAGTATAGATAGAGCAGGAAATAGAAACCAAGAAGTCCAGTTTTCAACTTTGAGCTTTGCAACTTTGGAGAGTTTTCTTGGCAGCAAGTAATTTGATTTGATTCTTTATTTTCGTGTCATGCACAAAAAGTGCCCAACCCCCATGGGTTTATAAGACACCAAATACAGTTGCAGTGAACAAACATTTACCTTACAATACAAAATTGCAGTCCATTTCATAGCTCGGTCTTAAACAGAGCATTCTGCCTTCTCTCCCAGTGACAATCAACCCTGTCAGCTTAATGTTTGTTAACTAAGACCAGTGGTACCTCAACCTTTCAGAGGCAGTTGGTTTGGCAAAACTTGGTGGGAGCTTGGGGCACTTTTGGTAACACCAATGCCTTGTGTTCCCCAGTTTGAGACACAGTCTCCATTTCCTGTCCAGTCTTCAGTTGGCTTGAGTCTTAAGCTGGAATACTTTTTACTAAGTCACTGTTCTCTAGCAGTCATCATAGTTGTCATAGTAGCTACCAAACTGGCCATAGCTGCTTAGTTAAGCAGGATAATGAGGCAAAAAGGTGCCAAAATCACATCAGAACTCAGGTGCACTTACTGGCGATGTAATGTAAAAACTGCTGGACTGATTAGTTTAAGTTTTCTGTTTTGTTTTACAAAATGCATATGTTAATTTTACTTGTTCAGAACATGGTGGTTTATGTTGGTCATTTTTGTACTGGTTTATAGCTCTAATGTTTAGTGGGTGTAACATTTCTGGAGGCCTGCAGTATTTTGCATAATTGAGTCCTTGTCCCTTCTGTTGGACATCATCAAGGGGTTGACTTTGCTGAGAGCTGTGTCCTGGCTCTGATTTCATGCTGTGGAAATTACAACCCATTTCCAGAAAAGTTAGAATGTAAACAAAAACAGAATGCAATGATTTGGAAAAACTTTCCAACCTATATTCAATTGAAAACAGTACAAAGACAAGATATTTAATTGATTAACTTTGTTTTATTTTTGTAAATATACACTGAATTTGATGCCTGCAGTACATTTCAGAAAAGTTGGAACAGGAGAATGTTTACCACTGTGACAGTTCATCTTTTCTTTAACAGCACTCAATAACTGTTTCTTTCCCACTCACTTAATCCATGACTTCAAGTGCTCAAGAGTCCAGGGTTTCTGTTGTTGTATTTTTTGGTTCATAATGCACCACACATTTTCAATGTGAGACAGGTCTGGACTGCAGGCAGGTCAGTCTAGTATCTGAACTATTTTACTATGAAGCCATGATGTGTTAACATGTCTTGACATTGTCTAACTGACATAAGCAAGGCGTGTCTCTGTAAAATTCTTAGATTACACATATCCATGATGCCATGGACAGTGACGCAACCCTCAGAGAAGTCTGCAGCGCTTCTGGATGTTGGCTTTCGCTTTGCATGGTAGAGGACTGGCAGTTGTATCTAGCAACCCCATATGGGGTCCCAATCCCCAGGTTGAGAACCACTGAATTAGACCTAGGGTTCAAGATAATTGCTGGAAGGCATTGCACCATTTGTTCACCATTACACACTTGATACTTGATGCTCAGTACACGCAGTATTTCGCCTCTGCAGCCTCACAAGCCAGATGTTTCATTGAAATAAACAAGGAAGCTAATGAGTGTACATGTGTGTTCATGGTGTGTTTATGAACTTAAAATCAAAAGAAGCAGAACTGTAATTTAAACAATATTGACATATTTGAAATGAAATTGATTAACAAGAATCTTTTCTTTTCTCCCATTTTCCTCTCCAGACGATTATAACTACCTGCCTGATGCGTTGCCTCCTCTCCCAGAAGTCCCGGACTCCGGCCCTGTCCTGAGCTCCGTTGACATATCGGCCCGCTGCCTACGCAACCCGGCCTTCCGTCACGCCTCCTCGCGCTACTGCTCCGCCCTCAGCATGGACTCCTCGCCCGACAGCGCCGAAAGGCCCATCAGCTACAGCTCCACCTCGTCCTCCGCCTCCTCCAGGGACAGTCACTGCTCGCTGGGCAGCCGCTCCACCCTCGTCACTGCCCCCCACTGTAACCCGGTCAACTCAGACCAGGACTCCGGGGCCATTCGGTTGGAACTAGTCCCGGCCCGGCAGCTGGGATGCCGGGAGGAGGAAGACAGAAATGATGGAGGGATGGACTCAGGGAGGGGACAGGAGAGACAGGGCAGTGGACAGACTCTGACAGAACATTCAGAGCCGGAGCTGAGCCCAGATGGAGGGGAGCGGACAGGTCAGGTGCAGGGACCCAGGACGTATGTGGACCGGGTGGTGCAGGAAATACTGGACACAGAAAGAACCTACGTCCAGGACCTGCGGAGCATTGTCGAGGTAAGAAACACTCAACCACATTAATAATGAAACAACCTGTGTAAGAAATTAGAAGCAGATGGTTTGCACATATTGGCAGGACTTCAAAGGTGTATTAGCACATTTGGCAGGACATCAAATGTAGAAGTGAGGCCTTGAACAAATTTGTGCTTCAGCAGATTAAATCAGCTCCAAATGTGACGTCTCAGCTTTCACTCAAGACATGTGTGTGATTTTAAAATGTTTAATGAGGAATAATCCTGACAGTTTTCACTTAGGAAGCAATTTTGTTTATTTTATACAATAGTGGAAGAAATGAACCAATACAATTGTGTAAAAATACTCCATTACAAGCAAAAGTACTGCATTCAAGATGATACTTAAGTGCATTATCAGAAACATACACTTATCATACAGGAATTTAACAGAATCAACTAATCTTTTCTCATTAACTTAACACAAATATAAGTCT
Organism: Lutjanus campechanus; assembly: GCA_027495735.1. NCBI lineage: Eukaryota > Metazoa > Chordata > Actinopteri > Lutjaniformes > Lutjanidae > Lutjanus > Lutjanus campechanus. Next base: position 34,218 of record JAJHUR010130832.1, on the reverse strand, counting down.
TATTTATTCAACTTCACTAAACTTAGAATTCCTAGTATTTATTGTCAGAACTCTTCAGAACTTATATAAATGAGTTCTTATAACTTTAAGTATTTTCACATGAGTGCACTTGTGTAGAGTTCAATCAACTAATGAGATGTTAGTTAGATTAGATATTAGTTTGAAACCAGTGCACTCGAGTCTTTTCAAATTCAATCCACTGGTTCCTAACCTGGAGGTCAGATCCCCCTGAGAGGGTCACAAACTAAACCTGAGATGACTGATGGGGGAAGAAATAAGAAAAAACAAAGTTCTGCTGCTCAAACCTGTCACCATGTTTTGAACTTTTCTCTAATCTTTACTTTAATTGTGAAATGTTGGATAATTTAATAAGTCTTTAAGCGTTGACTGCTCACAGCTTTAATGTAAGACGTCAGAAACAGAAACGGTTGGGACCCACTGTTAAAGGGATAGTTTAGATTATTTGAAGTGAGGTTGTATGAAATACTTACTGATAGTTAGTGTATTACCTGCAGTAAATGGTGGTCAACACAGCCCCAGTTTGAAGGGAGCTAAAGTACTTAAAGTGCAGCTTTTTCATCTTTTTCAGGTGTAAAAAGAAAGATTGAACTCAAATATTTCCTGGCTGACCCCGCTGAAGTCCGAGCAGCGGTGCGACGTCATAAATGTGTTTCAGTCCAGCACCTGCTTGACCTTGATCCTTTCAGGAATACAGGGCTTTAAACCACCAGATAACACACATCCTTTAGGTCTTTGTGGTTTTTCCTCACACACGTGACACACACCGCTCGTTGCCTGCTGGGAACCTCAGATACAATAAGGTCACCTGCGCTCGCAGGCGGGGTTTGGCCGAGTTACACGACACCGGTGCCTTTGTGCTTGCGGGCACAGGCACACATTCAAAACTTTAGACGTTTTTGAGCACACACACAATACTGTGTGCACACACACTGATAAATACACTCTTTTTGTGAGGTTGGCTTTGAACTGCAAGGATACACATTGCCTCTAGTCAGTGCTTTAGTGGCTTTGTGAAGGGTTGGGTGTAGTGGTTTGTGTCAAAGGTTGCTCTCTTTTCTCTTTGCTTCCTCTTTGTTTCAGCTCTTTTTGGTTTTCTATGAAACTTAAAGGGATAGTTTGGATTATTTGATGTGGGTTTGCATGAGCTACTTGTTGATAGTCAGTGTATTTCCTACAGTAGATCTCTGAGTTTGGAGAAGCAGAGAGGGGCATGGAAATTAAGCAATGAACTGCAGTGGACTGAAGTGGCTAAAATACAGTTTGTTGCTGACCCTGTCCACTGCAGTTCTTTGCTTAGCTTCTGTGCAGGTGCTCCTCTCTGCTTCTCCAAATCAGGGATGTGCCGACTGGCATCTACTGCAGGTAATACACTGACTATCGGTAAGTACCTGACACAACCTCATTTCAAATGATCCGAACTTTCAAATTCATATCATGTGTGCTTAAATGTGGTGCGCACATGTGAACTGTGTTTCACATTTGCGTTCTGGAGCTTAATTTGAATTGATTGCTATGTAAAATGATAAAATGTGTGTATGTAAATTTTTGTATTTTGCATGAGCGTGCATGTGTTGGAGTTTTGCCCACCTTTTCCTGCATCCTTCCCTCGTAACAGTGCATCCTCCCCCACTCCAGGCTGCGGGTTCATGGACTAGTGTATGTGTGTGCGTTATTTGGGGTTAAACAGGTTCATTCGGGGAATAGCTGTTGTCAAAAGAGAGCAGGAAACTCATATTCCCAAGAGCCGGGGTAAGTAGGGGGAGCGAGGTTTAGGTTTTGTGGTTTTGGCCTGTCACCCCTGATCGATGTCCCACCCTCTCCTCCTGCTCCTCCTTCCTTTCCTCCCCTCCTCAGGATGAGGAAGTGAGGAAAAAGGGGGAGAAAGAGAGGAAAGAAGGTAGTGGGATTTAGCTCCGAGATAACAATGTCCAAAGTAGGTTAGGAAAACACTGAACAGAGCTTAGGAGCTCTACTTAATAACCCTCTGCAGACCACCTATTGCCATTAGAGAAGCAGCAGACCACCCAGTCCTGGAAGACCACACTTACTTCGCAGGACAGCTAATTCTTCACGTGCATTTAGCTTTTCTTCACCCCCTTTAATGACAGTTCCAGTGAGTGCACAGTAGATGGATTGCACTGATTGTATCTGTATGAATGGAGCTTTTAACATGACAGTTAACCAGCTGCTGGACAACACAAGCTCAGCATCGACCCATCTATTATCGGCACGGTCCGCTGTGAGCTGGTCCTGCAGCCCCCGTTGCAATAATCCCTCTCCCCGCTCTGCTTCCTGCAAGGGAAGAGGGTGTGACAGCCTTAACACAAATATTTACCCAGACTCCCATGGGCTCACCTGTGTTTCATCTGTCAGCGGCAGTGTTGTGGTCCACACACACACACACTCACACACTTACTCTCTGCCTGCATGTGTGTGAGCTGTATTTGTTGATTTAGAGTACTTACAGTACATGACAGGGTTTAACGGTTGGTGCAAGATTGAGTGCATATCTACAGTCTCCCTGAAAGCTCAACGTGCCTTGATAACACCACATGACTTTGAAAACTGTACTGCTCATGCAACTTTCTGTCTTGTAATTGCGAATCTTCAAGTTGTCGGGGTTTGCACACGACATGACGGATCAGCAACAGGGGGTCACATATTTCAAGATCTTTCACCTGATGAGTCTCTCTGGTATACAAACTATGTTTTGTCATGAAAACACATGCAAGAAGTGACATTAAATAATCAATACTGAAGCATCAGTGTCTAGCATGTTACTGTATATCTGCTGGGGCTATTACGACAACTTTATAACTACTTTGTGTTCTTTTCTTTTATATATTTGGGCTTTTCTAGCTGCTGCTCTTCCATTTCTCCTTCTCGATTCCTCTCCTCTCCCAGCCTGTGTCTGCTCTCTTTGGCTGCTTGATGCATGGCTATGTGACCTGATATCAAAAGGATAGTTCAGATTTTTTGATGCAGGGTTGTATGAGGTACTTATTCACAGTAGTGTATCATCTACACACCCCTAGTTTGGAAAAGCTGAAAGTGCCATCAACACAGAAGCTAAGCAATGTACTGCCGTGGACAGGGTCAGCAGCAAAACATATTATAGCCACATAAAAAAAGGTCCACCAAAAAAAAATCTATCAGTTTAAGTAAACTCTATATTAAGAATGTTTTTGCAGCTTTACTTTGTCATCAGGAAGCCTTTTCTGACGAGAAACTTACATTAAATAAGCCAAATATCACTCAGCAAACCTACCAAACTCAATGGGCAAAATGGGAGTTGCTGTCTACCACTGCCTTGATCTTTTAGTTTGTTTGTGTTCTTGTGCCACTTTCATAAATCTGAACTAACCTTGTAAAACAAAAAAGTCACACAATAACACAAACAACTAACCAGATTGAGGCAGCAGTAGACCAGCACCTCCTGTGGAGTTTGGTAGGTTTGCAGAGAGCGATATTTGGCTTTGGTTCACAACAGTTCATTGTTTAGCTTCCGTGCTGGTCCTCCTCTCTGCTTCTCCATACTGGGACCATGCCAACCGCCATGTAGATAATACACTGAATATCGATAAGTACCTCATAAAACGCCACTTCAAATAAGCCAAACTATTCTTTTAATCCTGCTTTATGTCTTTCGGGCATCTCTGAGGCATCTGCAAGCTCTCAGATTTTGTCTTTGGACAGTTCACACATAGTGAGTTTGTGCTGATTTGCAAGCATGAAACAAATGCTGATTTGCCCCTGATCTGGAGGATCATGCAAACAGACCAAAGAAAAGCAAGTTAAGAAAATATCTTAACCGATTTGACAACACAAGCACAATTGGCACAGCCAAATACAGAAAAGCTGCAAAATGCACAGCACACAGTGGAAATTAGTTACAAAACAACTTTGTGTTCCAGGGAACACTAAAAGTGATTAATACTCTGGCAATATTGAGGGTCCCTGGAACCATCTGTTTTTTGTAGATAAATTCCATTGTTTTCCGTGTGATTTGCAGACTTTCTGGTTGTGTTTTGTCACTTTGCAGCATGTTGCTGTGTTGAGGATGTTCTCTTTGTCTATTTGCATGTTTTTTTTTCTTAAGCTGCAGTGTGTTGAGCTCTCAGGGCCAGAGAACATTTCTGTGTGTGACCACTGTTAGGTGTTTGTTAGTTTTGTGTGATCACCGCTCCTTGGCTCGATCAGTGTGTTTAATGAGGCCAATCCGGTGTCCACAAACAACCTCAAAGACAAAGATCTTCTCTTTCTTTCCCTCCTCTTCTTCTTTTACCCCATTTTTCCGCTCTGAGACCTGGCACGCATCAGCAGGCCATTTGAAGTTGACCAGGGGTTTGGAAGTAAACTGGGAAAATCATCCAGCCTGCAGAAAACATTCAAAGCAAAGAGATTTGGATGTTTGCACTCGGCATTGTGCGGAGAAATGACTTCCTACTGAGTGAGGGATGTGTTTGCGTGGAGGAAAAAAGTGTGCACTTGAGGAGGTTAATGGTTAACACGAGAAAATATCAAGTTTGTACATGTTACTTCTGATGCTTAGCAGGGAGTGTACCGTAAGGAGTGTGTGCTCGTTTGTGTATGTGTGTGTGTGTTTGGATCTGAACACTGCCCATTGTTGAGCTCATTGAGGCTTTGGCTCAGTGTGATGAGTGAACGGGTCGGGCCAGGTCAGATCCGTGACCCCGTGGCTAATAAAGCATCACGTTACACATCACCTCCGATAATCAACAGAATCTAAACATGACCCTTTGACATGACCCCCGACGTAACCACCAACATGCCCGTTAGTCTGATTGTGTAACTCTAATCCTCAAAACCAAAGTCTTGGCTTGAAGCTATCTTTTAACCTTTGAAAAATAGCTTGCTAAAGCACGGCCCACGGGCCAAAGGCGGTCCTGGGAAACATTTTGTGCAGCTCCTGAACATGACCTGAAATGCATTAATTAAATTTTAATCATCCAAGGTCCATTTCAACACTTTGACTTTCAGTGACCTACATTTAATACGCTTCTCAGCTACTGTTTCAAACTGCACCTCTGACAAACGTCTGTCAGGTTTGGAATGACAGCTTGTAGAAAACCTATGGCAGTTAGAGGCACCTTGTCACAATAAATACGTTTTGTCATCAATGCTAGTGCTGTGAGCTACTGTTGGTGATTTCTGTGGACAACTCTTAAGTTTAAAGGAGAAATCTGTGATGCATTTTCTGTAATAAATCATAAAATTACCACAATATGTCAATATATCAGAGATTAAGGAATATATGTTAGGTTGAAATACTCGCTACTCTGACAGCAGTGCTGCAGTGTTCCTGCAGCCTGCCTGAGCTACGCTAACTGGATTTCAACCTATTTAATACATCATCTATGGCTCCAACTCACGGCAGTGCTCATTTTTGGAAGCACAGTCTTTAATGTTGGGCTGCACCACATGTTGGCTTTTTTGTTTTGAAGCTTCTGTTTAGGTTTCCAAATGAAGCTTTGAATGTCTCAACTTGTATAAAGTGATTTGTAAGATTAAATGAGTCAGTCTTTTTTGTTTTTAATTAAATTAACTTTCTTTAATCAATATAACTCAGAAGTTTTGTCATCATAAAAGCAACTTATGATGCTGTTCAACATCCTCATTAATACAGGCGCTTGCCTCCCTTTGCATGCAGCAAATGAGAGAGAAAACCGCAGTGAAAATGTTGTTTTTTAAAGACTAAATGTTAACGAATGTTGATTGAATCACAATATTTCATTAGATTAAAACATGCTGTGAATTTTGGAAATGATTGCATCTATCTTTTTTCAACAAATTTTGACTAATTGGAAATGTTTGGATCGCGTGAGTTGGCAACAATCCTGCAGCCACCACTGGAATCTGCTTCTACAAATAATTTAATTGTAATAATATTAGTTTGACCTAATCTTTATCTGCAGCTGTGCAGAAGTACTGTGTTTAAACAGAATGAATCAGCATGCAGAAAAAAAACAAAACAAAAAAGAATGTCAGTGTTAGGAACAAAGCTTTGAAGCCTGAAACTATTTGGTGCAGCTCTAGTTTAATATGAAAGTGACACGGAAAAGCCACCACAAAGTTAATTCAGTGCTCAAGCAAGGGTTTTCTTGTGCGGCCCTCAATCTTTTGTTGGCTAAATTGGCACTCGGTCATCAAAACTTTGTGACTCCCTGATTTCAAACCTAATAATCCAAGATGGCTGTCATCCACTGTGTAGTGGACTCCAGTCTTTGTTTTAGCTGAGATCATTTGGTCTCTCTTTTTTTTTTATATCCCTCCCTGAGCCTAACCAAATACAATTAAACGAACTGTTCAGGCTCGGCTATTATAATAATAATGGCTAAATACATAAAGCATTACCAGGAACAGAAACCACACAGCAGACTGGAAATTAGGCAAACAGAGTCTCTCTCTCCTCTCTTAAAAACACACCCGTGTTGTGTGCTGAAATGATCAGTGGGGGCGTGTGTGTTTGTGCATGTTCAGGGCAGCCTGGTACTGTTCTCAGTCTTGAAATGTCTGTCCTGCCCAGCTACAGGTTGTGGTCGCGTTTTAAAACTGTGACCAGGATGCGTCCGCCTCCTTAACCCCTATTGAGACCCGATCCTGGTTTCAAGTTTAAATACAGCTGCGTTGATGACTGAGTTCATGTGTGTGTGTGTGTGCAGGTGTTTCAGCTGCTCTTCCTGTGTTTTGGGAGTCAGGCTGGCAGCTATCAGAGCTTAGCACACTATCAGAGACACAGACACAGAGACGTTCCTGTTAAATTACTACCAGCCTGCAGCAGTAGATGTAATAGTAGTTTGGTTTTACTGCTTTACTGATCTCACAAAGGCGATTAGGGGTGCTGCAGAGCACAGAACAAGCATCATCAGCATGCAGATGATGGAAACAGACTTGCAACAGAGAAACCTGCAGTTAATACCTGTGTAACACAGATATCTGTCTGTCTGTCTCCACCTCTCACTTTCTTGCTGCAGGGCAGACTGAGACCCGAGGCTGCTGTTTAATCACCCAGCAGCTCCTCACTAACGACAGTGATGGAGGCAGAGATAAGAGAGTGAAATCCTCCCGAATACACTTACACCTGCTTTTCAACATGTTAAGGTTCCCAGCATTCGTCTGACCGAGCGATTAATTTACTCTGAACCTGCTGACCTGTTCAAGCTGTTTACACAAAAGACAATACAGGGATTTGGCAGTGTGTTACACAAATTCACCGTTATTACACCTGGCTTTGACAGTTAGGCTGTGTTCACACCTAATCCAGCATTATGACCATTAGTGCAGGGATGCGGGCATGTTTATTTGTCACATGGATGTAGATCTCTTTTCAACTTAGAGGGGGATCATGTAAAAAGTTGTAAAAACTTAATTTACACCATCGCTAAGACTTTTCTGATTCACTTTGATATACTGGCACCCAAGTCATTTACTCAGTAACATCATTAAAGGGAAAATATGCAGGATTTTCCCAAAAAACTATTTAATACATCACCTACGACCTACCACCGAGTTTGTGGCGGCCCCTTCCTCAACAGAGACCCCACCCTCCGTCTCTACCTTCTTATTTTCTTATTTGCTATTATTTACAGGTGTAGGGCACCTGTGCAATTACCGGGCATTTGTGCAACAACTTTGTGTGATTTGTGACTTTTGTGCAATTACTAGATAGAGCATCTATGCAACACTAAGGTTTAGGGCATCAAGCAATACTGTATATTTTTGGGGGTCACATGTGTTCTCTTGAACGTCCAAGACAAATAATGGCTATTTTACAGCTAATTTAATCTATTTTTCTGGGCTCAGGACACAATACTAACACAAACTTTGCTATTTGATGTCCTGGGTATGAGAACCAAAAATCAATCGTCTTTCTAGTGTTTAAAACAGCATCTGACAAATCCTGTGTGTATTTTAATCTCTTTGCACTGGCTTCCTGTTAATTTGAAATCCATCACTTATAGAGCCCTACATGGCCAGTCCCCACAGTACATTATTGACCTCCCGCACCCCTCCACTGTGAGCCTCCACTCAGGGCCTCCCAAATGTTCCTCGGACACATTTCAAGACTTGGACTTGGAAGATCATTCTCTTCAATCTGCAGCCTCTAGGCTTTGGAATAGTCTCCCACTAAGCTTGAAATCTTTAGACTCTGCGGACTCGGTTCAGACAGGCAGTTGGGGTATTTTATGTTTTAATCTTGTGCTTTTTTCTGCTGCCACTGTATACTTTAACTGGTATTTTATCTTTGTTTTATTTATTTGATTTCTGATACTGTTTCTGTACTTGCGACTGTTGTCTATGAACGGTGCTATATAAATAAACTTTGCTAGCTTGCTTACAGCGTTTGTTTTCACTGCATGACAGGTGCACGACAGTGATGTATGTGGCTCGGATGACTGAGCAGAACAGATGAGGGGACATAAACAAAACCTTTAAACTTTAGTTAAAAAATTGAAGTGGGACACATTATACTTCTCTTTCAAGCAGCATTGGAAAATCATTAGCGTCTGAGACAGGAATCTTGAAAAAACACCCTTTTAAAAGCCCTACATTATACTGCTAATTCTTAATTTATGCTATATTTAGTCAAACAAAGGAAAGGTTACTTAAGCAGCTCTACAAATGTGACGGTTCATACAGTAACATAGAGACTGTCAAGTTTCCCAGGAGAGCCGTGGGCTGTGAAAGTCTCTGGGAGTCACAGTGTGAGCGGTCTGTCTGGCAGTGTGAGGGATCTGTGGGTGTGCCAAGGCTGGTGCCACTCAAAATGGCAACCATGTAGCTCTAACATGACTGCTTTTTTCGCTCTCTTTCTCACTGCAGGACTACTTGGAGTGCATCAGTAACCAGTCTCGTCTGGCCTTGAGCTCTGAGGATAAAGGTTCTCTGTTTGGCAACATCCAGGACATCTACCACTTCAACAGGTACAACACACACACAGATGTGTGGACTTGAGACTTGAGTCAGACTCAGTGTCATATCAGATGGTAGACGAGGAAACAGTTCCCTCTTTTATGAATTGTGGGTGTTTACATCACGACTCAAGATAGTTGTATGATTACAGCGATGGTTAAAAATACTCTGCATTGACAATAACACACAGTATCCATTACCTTTATATTGGATTTAATCACCTTGAACAATGTCGGATAAATCAGAAAAATCTGTTTCTGAGTCATAGTTGGACTTGGAGGTTGGTGTGAGCGCTGTTTACAAGTTTGACCCGTGAATTCTGCAGTTTACTTGAGTCCCTGAGGGCTTGAATATTCATGAGAGTTTCAAGTTTCAAGTTTTGACCTCATGAAATTCTTGAACAATAAAAAAATAAACAAGAGAGAAACAGGCAGACCTTACATTGGCACATGGCTTCAATATTTCAACATTAGTCCTCACAGTTCAGTTCAGGGACAGTTCAGATTATTTGATGTGGGGTTGTGTGAGGTACTTATTGATAGTCAGTGTGTTACATACAGTAGTTGGCTGTCGGCACGCCCCCAGTTTGGAGAACCAGAGAGGAGTACCAGCACAGAAGCTAAGCAATATACTGCAGGGGACAGGGTCAGCAACACAATGTATTTTAGCTTCTTAAAGAACTTGGCCATCAGCAGCCTTTTCTGACATTATATGAGCCAAATATCGCTCTCTCCTGTTACCAAACTCCATGGGTGAAATCAGAAATTTTACCTCGCAGAACACCAAAGTTAGTGGTCTAGTGTGGCCTTGACCTGTTAATTTGTGTCATTGTGTGACTTTGGTGAATCTGAACTGTCCTTTAAAACATCGAAATTACAAAATAATACGAAAAAATGAACAGATCAAGGCAGCAGCAGACAAGCAGCTCCCCTGTTCTGTGAAGTAAAAATTTCTCTTTTCACCTGTGGAGTTTGGTTGGTTTGGTGACAGCGATGTTTGGCTTTATAACGGTGGTTTTCCTTTTGAAAAGGCTGTTTGACGATAAAGTAAGGCAGTGAAAATATTCAAAATATAGCATAGACATGTGTGGACCCATTTTTTAAGTGGCTGAAATACACTTTGTTGCTGACCCTGTCCACAGCAGCACATTGTCTGTCTCTGCTTCTCTATATTGGAGGTATGTTGACTGCCATCTACTGCAGGTAACACACTGATAAAACATTTACAAAATGGCACATCAGGAAATGATTAAAACACCCACTGACTCTCTTAGTCTCAACAAACAAAAATGTCTTACAAATAGTGAAACTGGGCTCAGCCACCTGTTGATTTCTGGGAAGGGTGTTGTCGTGGCAGTCAGGTGTGTGCAATAAGTCCCTGTCTGCATATTTGTCTCCTCCGGCACCGCTCTTAACTGTGTGGTTATGTGTGTGTGTGTGTGTGTGTGTTCAGACGAGGTGGCTAGTCGAGCATCAGCCATGGTGGTCTGCAGACACAAACACGCACGCTCTTTTCTCCCACCTATTCATTTCTCAGCTGTCACGCGCAGACAAACTGGCCTGTAAAAGGAAGCATAAAAGCAGTTTAAAGCGATCACAGTGACCTCATGCTTCAGCCATGAAACAATAACTCCCAACACTGGCCTTTTTTGTGTGTATGTGCGGAACGACACACACATACGTGGCTACACACGGGAGATGCCTGTTTGAATTCATGGAAGTTTCTCATTTGTTCACAGCCGAGTGCCCTAAGACCTAATTTCTGTAGCCAGGCTGACTCTTGCTCCTGAAATTCACCGTTTGGAACAATGAATCGTGGGAGAGTCATTATTATGTTCATGTGCACATTTTCACATCAAATCCTGATTACTTTGAGCGCTGTGTTTTTGTTTCAGGGACCTTCTTCATGATCTGGAGAAGTGCAACGCTGACCCCGTGGCCATCGCAGAGTGTTTTGTATCCAAGGTAAAGACGGTCGCCTCCCTGCCCCCTTTTTCTCCACCTTCATCCATCTCTCTGTCTCCAGTGGTACAAAGTAACTAAGTACATTTATGCAACTGCTGTATTTAAGGGTATAGTTTGAATTATTTGAAGTGGGGTTGTATGAGGTACTTATCCATAGCCAGAGTATTAGCTACAGTGGTTGGCAGTCGGTGTGACCCCAGTTTGGAGGAGCAGCAGGAATACCGCTACCGGAAGCTAAGCAATGAACTGCTGTGGACAGGGTTAGCATTTCGCGTATATAACGACAGTATCCTGTCAGAAAAGGCTGTCTGACAGCAAGATAAAGTGGTCACATGAAAGGAAAAATATGATAAAAATCTTTTTTGTTTTGTGACAGAGAGGCAGTATCTGGTTTGGACCACTTGTCACATTTCATATTTATGACTTGTTAATGAGACATTTCCCCTCCAAACTTCTCAGCTGGTGGCATTTAAATAACAGTTCGAAGTCCAAAGGGGAAAAATTATATAAAAAAAAGGAAGGGTTTTATTAATATTAGAGAAAAAAAGAGAAATTTGTGAAATAGTACTTAGTTTCTTCTTGTTTTCTACACATTGTTGCATCAGAATTGACAATCTAATGATGAATCATAATATATGAGTCACAGCAGCAGTTTTCTGCCTAGTGAGTAGATTTACTGTAATTACTACTTGTCATTGAGTATTTTTGGAGTATTTCCACTGCCAAAACCATAAAATGTAACTTTAAAAATGAATTTATTTGAATAAATATCTCCTCCTGCTTCTTTTTAACTGCCTGATATGCTACAATCTGTAACTTTGACTGGGAAAATGTAAACACAGCCTCGTTTCATCTGATTTAAGGAGAGTCCGACCCTGTGACATTAAGAATAAATAAATAGAAATAGCCGATCTTCCCACTGATAGTCTCATTAACATATGTAGGTCATATGGAGGCATCAATAACAAACTAACCAGTTAAAAACTCCTTGTAGTAGCTTTAAGTAAAGGTTCTGAGTACTTCTTACAACACTGTCTGTCTTTCTGCCCACATGCACACTCCTCCTCTTCTTGTTGAAACTCGTCCAAACAGCTGGTTTAAACACACAGGCACACACACACACACACACACACACACACACGCGCGCACACAGACAAACATGAAACAGAAAATGGGAAACAGGCTTTTATAAAAGATAAGTTCACATAAATCAAGTGAAGACACAGCATGAGGTCAGTTAGGTTTATTGGGGCTGGTAGCATTATTTCGGTGGTCGGAATGTCAGTTTTAAGTGCATCAAGAGGGCAGAGAGGGAGGGAGGACAACTCCAGGGGAATTTTAAGGACCGTCCACATGTATAATCACCTTTTACAGGAGGGGGATAATAGCAGGGCTTCATCAGGAAAAACTGGACTCAGCAACACTGGTATCACTGCTCCTTCTCACTGTGTGTTCTGTCTGCGCTCCTCGCCTGTCCGTGCCTTAAAAAACAAAATTATTGCACGATTATGTCCCATGATAATGTGCTGCATTCCAGCGCTTCCTCTAAAACACTTTTACGTTCCCTCCCTGCCCGACTGCAATTACACCCAAGACCGCAGAGCAACTGTCTGACCATCAAGTCACAGTCAGCGTCACAGACTCCCTAAATACAGCAGCTGTTGTTGAGACAAACCCGTTTTATAGCAGCCCACAGCACCGCTCTGCATAATTAACTCAGATCCATAAACAAACCAGCATGATGACATCTTGTAACCAACTGATTCATGTAACAGTCACAAAAAAACTCTCAACGGGAAAAGAAGCTGGTCTTATACAATCCTCTATCCTGAAATTCAGACAAGCTATTGTTCGCTTCTATTCTGCAGCCAGTGCAGCTTTATGATAAAACCAGTATAACATCCTTATATTTATTCTGTGATTTATTCAGGTATTAAGTTGGGTTAAAACTGTCTGAAAGCAAAGCTCCTCCTTTGTGAGTCCGAATCACATCCTGTCAGGAACCTCAGATAACTCTGCAGATGTCCATTAAAACTATTAAAAGTTTTCCTCACTTTTTACTGGAAGAGCTGCAGGACCTATCAAATACATGCATATACACACTTGAGTAATGTTTCACAGCCACCAACACAAAATCACTGCCTTGCTGCCTTGCTTCCTACTGCATTGTGAAATTGAAACCCAAGTGACCTGTCCTAAGTCCCACCCCTTTTCACTCTGTGTGCAAATAACAATAACGCCAGATTGCTACCTAGAACTTTTTCCTTCTGCTTTTCTGTTTCCTGTACTTAGATTTGCTATGTGTTAGGGTCTCCTATGTCAAAAAGAAACATACATTTTGAAGATAGTTAAAAGATGTTACTGGGGGACCTGTAAATGCAATATTCAGACCTGTATGGCCACATGTTAAGTTAGCTAATTTTAGCAAAATGCTAGTTACATATGATAGTTAGGGTTAATGTTAATTAAATGCTAGCGAACTAGCCAGTTGATCTATGTTAAGTTTGCTAACATTAGCTGACTTAAGATGTTACTAGATATGTGTTGCTTTTACAGATTCCCCATCAAAATCTTTTAACCATCTTCAAAATTTGGTTTTCATTCAATATAGACATAACTTGGAAGTCAGAATTTCTGAGTTCCTAACTGGAAATTTCAACTGGAACGACCTTGAAAATCAGAGGAACCTCAACCCAACCCCAACCTCAAAATCAACGTATGACTGCTCCGCACCCCAACAGTAGTGAAAGCTGTTGATTAGCATTTCTGTCTCTTGTGTTTCATTGATGTACAGACAGTACTGTCCAAGTTATGGACGTTGCTATGGTCACCCAGAAAAAAAGTTGAAGTTCTGACAGGTACCAAGTTTGCTCAGCTGTTATTAGAGCACTGTGTTTTGTCAGATTTGGCCTCAAACTGACATTTATTATAGTCCAAACAGATTAAACCAAACCAGCATCACAAAATTTGAACTTCACTGTACATTATGAACACATAATGTTTCAGTTTCAATTGAAAGTCCATTCTCGACTTTGGAAATAACAGTTTGTGGCAAAATAATCTCATCACAAGTTTCATTAGTAGCTGTTCTGAAGCTTTCTATCATATCAGCCGATGGTTTTGGCCCATTTCCTGTGGGATAGTAGTCCTTCTGAGCTCTTTAAACCCTCCTCATCCAGGTTGGCTTAAAAGTTGAGATTGAAAGTGTACTTTTGACCTTGGAAATAGTGCAAGAAATCCTTTAAATGATCAGAAAAACTGAAGCACAAGCACATTTCAGCGGGTCAAACTTCATCTACTGAAGAAGACGTGATTTAAAGCTTAAGAGCAGATGTTTTCATGGTTTTAATATCCAAAATAATTAATGAAATTCCCCTATATAGTCATATTCATATTAGAAGCACTTCAGATGAAAATACAGGAGCTGTGTTTATAGAGATAGCATCTTTTGGCTTCTATAGGTTTTATTAGTGAGTAGGAGGAGAGCTTCGTCTGCAGCCAGACTGTCGCCTGGAAAGACTTAGTCACCGCTGACCATCACAACCCCCCCTTCCTTTACATTGAGACATCCAAGGACTAACATAACAAGTGTGTGTGTGTGTGTGTGTGTGTGTGTGTGTGTGTGTGTGTGTGTGTGTGTGTGTGTGTGTGTGGCTTCATCATTTCACAGGCTGACTTCTGGTAAAAAGGTTGTAACCAGAATAGTAACCAGAGTTCTTTTGTACTGCTGGTGGTTAGTCATGGTTGCTAAGACCCAGAAAACCCAGAAAACCTCTCTTTCACTATCTGCTGTGAAATGCACACCACACGCGTACACACACACACACACACACTGCACACACACACACGTACACACACAGTGGCCCAGCGTAGTGTTTGAAGAAGACACAGATCTAGTTGTAAATCTCTTCCCCTCTCTCAGATAATTGGCTATCTATCCTCATGTTCCTCACTGTGCTATGTGTTGAGTAAGCCTTTAAAGCGTTTTATGGGTTGCTACATGCTGACTGAAGCACAGAGGGCACAATTACAACAAGATCAGAAGCTCCTTTTTTTTTTTTTCTTTCGCTCCACAGTGATCTGTCATGACAGTGCTCACCTGATGACTCACTGTGAGCGGTCCAGTCTCGACAAAGCACAGCAGAAACTGCTGATTTATAACTTTCTCGTTACTGTTTTTTGTTCCACTGTGTTGTCATCAGTAGCCACAGCTCAAAAACTTAAAAGAATAGTTCAGATTATTCGATGTGGGGTGGTAGAGGTATTTATTGACAGTCGACACACCCCCAGTTTGGAAAATCAGAGAGGACATCACACACATCTCTACTTTGCTGTCAAACAGCCTTTTCTGATGGGAAACTGTCGTTATATGAGTCAAATATCACTCTTTCCAGGCCAACCAAACTCCATAAGCAAAATCAGTCATTTTACCTCATTGAACACAGGAGCTGCTGGTCAACTGCTGCCTCGTCCTGTTAGTTTTTTGTTATTGTGTAAGGGACAGTGAATCCGAGCTAACCTTTTAAAACACTGAGGTCACGCAAAAACACAAAGAAATGAATAGATTGAGGCAGCTGTAGACCAGAAACTCCTGTGTCCTGCATGTTTAAATTACCAATTTCTTCTGTGGAGTTTAGTTGGTTTGGAAAGAGCGATATTTGGTTTATATAACAGTGGTTTCCCATCAGAAAATGCTCTCTGACAGCAAAGTAAAACAATGAAAATATTCTCAATATCGCATACACTTAAACTGATATTGTTTCTTAGGTAATACACTGTCAATAAAATTATCCAAACTATCCCTTTAAAATCTTTCTATATAATTTGTATCCTGATACTCCGGAGAGGGATATGTTTGACTTTCAGCCAGCTCACAGTTCAAAACACTCACATGCAGCATTTGGACATGCTGATTATATGATTAGGCACAGTTTGTATATTTCTTAAAGGGAAGTATATTATAGATCTGAGCTATTTCAGGGTCTGCTGGTTCCATGGTCGGGTTCAAAGAGTGTGTGCAGACATGCATGCTCGGCACAAATTTTGTATTCCATAGAAGCGTTTGTGTATCTTGTGGTCTTGCATTCACGGTCCAGAAGGATATTAAAGAGTGAGTATTAGGAGTGTGTGTTGGTGTGCGTGTGTCATCAGAAATCGATGGTGGCACATCTGGTTGTGTTTAGGCCTGGTCTGTGGCGGCAGACTGCTGGAGACGAGGAGGAGAGCTCTGCTCTTCAATTTAGGACGGTTCCCACGGAGCACCTCAGGCTAACAAATCACCACAAACTGTCTGTGTGCATTTGTGTGTGTATGTGTGTCCACTATATTTTGGGTGGGATGCACTGTGTGTGTTTTGTATAGATTGAATTGTTTGCTGTGGCTTGAATAGGAATCTATATTTACCAGCAGCAAGAAACAAAACATTCATATACATCCTGATATATTCATACTGTAGATATACTATGCATCACATGTTGGAAAATGTGAGTGAATGTCCACATTTCTTACTGTACATGTGTGTGTTTGTACATTATGAACCAGGACAGACCGCTGTCATCTGCGCTGTGTGTTTATGATGTCGCTTCCTGATAGCTGTCCACATCCTGCAACCCCCAAGTGTTTATGGACACAAATAGAGTTCAATTAGATTCTCACGTTATGCAACCGTGAGGGGGTTCATCTCCCGGCCTCCAACACAGCACGATGAACGGAAGAAAATCAGAAAGCTCGACAACGTCTCTACTTTTGAAGGAGATTCAGGAGTTTTAATGAGGACAGAACCATCCTGACATTGTTTACAAGACCTTTATTCGAGGTATATTGACTTTTTGTGTGTGTTGTCAGTGTTGGGGGAAGCATCGTCTGTTCTAGGAATGTCAAGATATCAATGCCAGTGAAATTCAGCGAATTTTGATACCCAATTCAACACAAGATGAAGTTCGATGGCACCATTTGCATACTAGTTATTGCAAATTTATTGTTAATCCCTGATGATCTGCCTCAAACTCAAAGTACATCCATATGCAACTCTTTTTTCTTTTCATTTAGTCGAGGCAGAGCTGTCACCGCAGCTGTCACTTGTTGCCATCTTACAGGTGTTGTTTTTCTTCTTCCAAGCTGGTAGGCAATTTTCTTCTTCCTTTGGCATTTAAAGGCAGACTAAGAGTTGTAGGCATACATGCTGTCCTTGTCGGGTTTCAGAGTTTCAGAAATCGACTACTGACGCATTAGTTGTCATGACATCTCTACTCTGTACAAACCAAGAACAAGCTAGACAGAGTTGTTCAAATGGGAGGCAAGATAACAGGGAAGCCAATGTGCAGTATTACTTACATGACAGACCAGTACACCATGAATTTAACTCACAAGATCATAGCAAAACCACTGCAGCCTCTATGGCCTGAATTTGTACTTTTATCTTCAGGGCGAAGGTGTAGCACGCACAGGATGCAGACGAAAAGAGGCATCACATCCTTTGTCCCACACAGCTGTTAAACAACCTCTGATCTTCAATTTGCACTTGATGTGCTTTAAGATTTTCCCAAAATGATGCTTTTTATGATTGTTTTATGTAATATTACATGTCCTATGGTTGCGCGTTTATGATCATTGTGCATAGCAAATTCCCTAAGGGGCAATAAAGATTTCATTCATTCTTTAAGAGGCGTGGACGAACGCAAGATTATGAATGCGAGGAAAATTAGGGGAGTATCCATGAAAGATCGATGAAAAGATGAGATGGAAAATGTGTTACAGAAATAGAAATCAGCACGACACGGATATGGAGAGCAAAGGAAGTCTCTGAGAAAGACAGAGGTTCATTCTAGCTTTGACGAGTCACGCCGTTTCTGATGTCTTTGATGTTCAGAGAGGCATGCAAGGTGGGAAAAGTGTCAATTAAGGGGGCGGCGATGAAGTATGAGGAGATATTTAATCCGAGCGCTCAGGGCTGCTGGGATCAACAGAGACTTAAAGGCCAGGACGAAAGGCTAATCACAAGCTACGGGGTTGACTTTCAATTAGTAGCGGTGAGCGGAGGAGAGAGGATGCTTTGTCTGTGTGCTCGGAGTGTGCAGAGCTGTAAACATGAAATAAGCGTCCGGTCATCAAAACTGCACCGGACCACTGCAGATACAGTACAACCAGTGATTAAGAGACGAAAACAGGACGATAGATCTCGACCATAAAAAGATCAGACAGTAACAGTAGTTTGGTATGTTTTAATCCTTTATTGCAAGGCACATATACCTTATATTAATAATAATTATTCTGCAAACTGTGCTGCTGTGTTTTAGAAAGTTCAATCTATTTCTTGTTCCAGACATCCATTGTGTTTTCGTTTGATATGAAAATTTATTAGCAGACTTATGAAACTTGCTTTGGTTGTGTAATCCAGCTTTGTGAACATCGTGACCGCAAAACTTTATTGCTACACGGAAACTCACTCAATCAATCAAAGGATTAAACTGCAGTACAAGGAAACAATAGTGTAACACTGACAAAAATTAATATAGACCTGATGTTCACTTTGATCGGTCATCTGCCAACAGATTTTCTCACCATCGAGAAGTGAATGGAGACAAACGGCTGTCTGCAATGGTGTCAAAAAAAACAGTAAATCTTTGGCTTTATAGCTGCATGATCAGCAAAAAAATCATATTGAATTGAAAATTTAATTATATTTTACAGAAGTGGGAACAGGTCATTGTTTTGCAAGTCTTAAGTAACTTTTAAGTCTTTACGCTCGTGTTCCACGTCACATCCCAAGACCTAATCTCTGAGCTTTGATACAATTTTTCCAACTGGAGCTCAGTAACGTAACGTTAGTTCTTCATGGTTCTGTCCTGCAACTTGATTGGATGCTGTCAGTTTGGTTCAGACAAAGCGGATCTGGGGAATTCAGTGTCGACGTGTGTTTTTTATGAAAATGTTGCATATTGTGCCTTTAAACGCATCATCTAATTTGTCCTTGTTGTGTTTCACAGAGTGAAGAATTCCACATTTACACACAGTACTGCACCAACTACCCACGGTAAGACGGCATCCAGAATGTGTGTGTGTTACAGTATCTACTGTCCATCTTCTCGTTGCCATTGTCATCCTATCTTGATCTCACCTCCTCCACATACCGTCTTCCCAGCGTCTCACATGGCTCCATTGTGTACGTCGATCAATGCAGTACCTTTTTTTCCCCCCTCCCTGACAAACTGACACACTCCATAGAAGCAGGAGTCAAAGTGTCTACCTTCAGTTGTGCCTCAGGGTCTCTACACCTCCCTCCTCCTCCTCCCTCCTCCTTCCCTCTGCCTCCATTCTTTTCTCCGCTGCCTATTGACAGAGTTACAGCTCACACACTGACAGACGGGGTATTACAGTTGTCACCTTATCATACCCGACACCGGTAATGTTTTATTAAGTTTTGTGTGAGTGTGGTCCTGTGGGAGAACGTGAGGAGGAACAATGTGGAGTTTTTCTGTGTCAGTGTGTTTAACTGTGTGTGTGATTAAATGAGCTGAAAAGTGAGGCTGCACTCTTAGAAATAAAGGTGCTAACTAGAACCGTGAAGGGTTCTTCAGCTTGTCCCCATAGGAAAACCCTTATTGGTTCCTGGTAGAACCTTTCATAAAGCTTCCACTTGGAACCCTTTCAGAGAGTTCTACATAGAACCCAACATAAACGGTTATACCTAGAACCATCTGTGAAAAGTTTCACCCAGAACCCCCTATGAGACGTTCTAAAGAGAACCTGTCTATAATGTAATGGTTCCACCCAAAACCCTTCTAGTTCTACAGAGAATCTTTTCATATTGCAAAGGTTTTCTCCAGAACCCACCCAGGTCGTTCTAGTTATGATCCTAGGGTTTTATCTAGAACACGATCAGGTGGTTCTCCTGAGAACCTTTTTATATTCAGACAGTTTTGTTTAGAACCCACTAAGGGGGTTCTATGGAGAACCCTTTTATATTCAAAGGGTTTATCAAGAACACACTCAGGGGGTTCTACAGAGAATCTTGATATATTCCAAGGGTTTTATCTCGAACGCACTGAGTGGGATCTCCCAAGAATCTTTTTATGTTCCAAGGATTTTATCTAGAACCCTTGATGAAAGAGTTCTTTAAGGATCTCAACAATCCTTGAAGAACTCTTTCTTCCAAAAAGGGTTCTTTGGATGAAAATGGTTCTTCATGGAACCCTTAGTCTTACAAAGAACCCTTGACAAAAGCTTTCTTCATAAAACGTTTTTAGAAGCAAATGTATTTGAGTAGAACCTCAGCCCTTCATGAAGAACCCTTTTGGAACCCTTATTTCTGAGAGTGTATTCTTCATGCTGACACACTGCATCTACTGAACACACCTTCACCTGCGGCTACCATCTTTCTCTGTTTCTCACCATGAGATGAAAATGACACATGGGGAAGAATGTTTACAAGCTAATGATGACTAATTGAGTGTAGATTGTGTGTGTGTGTGTGTGTGTGTGTGTGTGTGTGTGTGTGGGTGTGTGTGTGTGTGTGTGTGTGTGTGTGTGTGAAGGGACTATTGTCAGCTGTTTGAGATAGATCCTCTCCCACTTCCACACCACAGCTGGTGACCCCAACCAAGGTCACACACGACAGACACACACACAAACATACACACATACACATGGGAGACACTCACACACACGCAAACACACACACACACACAAACACACATACACACTGGGGCTGCAGATGTATCACTAAGGTCGGGTTTCCTCCAGAACAATGTGAGGCCTGTGTGCAGCTTCACTGGAATTTAGGCATGCAGACATGCACATGCATGCGCGTGCACATGCACACACACAACTCACAAAGACACAGAAGAGCGGCAAGTTTAGGGTAATTCACAACTGTCTTTTTCTCTGTCTTTTTCCACTGTGCATGTGTCCACACACACACATGCAGCCTACATTTGTTAGTGAAAAAGGCTCTTTCTTCCCCGGTCAGTCACACAGTAAACCAGCTCCAGTGACCAGTAGATTCAGGTCTTAAACGTTCTACAGTGCAGATGTTTTAGTAGAATATGTACACAAAAAAATCATTTAATGCTTTTTTTTGGAAAAGAATAAAAGCATCAAATGTAGTTTGAGATTGAGATCTGAGGCTGAAATAGGACCAAGTGATAATCATTTATCAACCTTCAGTGGAAAAGAGCATATTAGAATTTAAAACAAAAACAGAGGGCGTAGTAACTGTGTAGTAACTGTGATGGTTTCGCAGTATCTACATTTGGCATATACCCACTTCATTTGTTTAACTCACACTGCTGAAGTCTCATATTAACTTCAGATAAACTTAATTTTTGCACTGACTGATTTTGTCCCCTATCACTTATATTTGAGGCATATTTTGAAAGGGATCTTTTCATGGTCAGTTTGAACAGGAGGAACAATTATAGCAGGAGTTGGGTCAAATTATTTTAAAATATGGTCAGCTAGTGAGCACAAATTACATGGCAATTCTTGTAATTAGTACCGTAATCCATTGGATTGCAAAAAAAAAAAAGTAATCTAATCTGAATACTTGCAAAATATCAAAAATCTTGCACCCTATACACTTGCAAAAATGTAATTTGAGTTAAATTCTTCATGTGATTTGGCATACATTTGAACTATAGGCATGGGTTCTAGAGCATCACACCTAGTACATATAATTAACTGGAAAGTCGACACACCACGGTTTGTATATAGAATATTATTAAATGTATTATTTTGAATATATTAGTCATAGAGAAATCACACAGTTTTTTTTAGTATCGTCTGTCAGGACATACATCACAACTCTCACTTGTCATCACGCTTCTTTTCACTTGTCAAATTACGGTTTACTACACATCCCTGATATCTTACTCTCTGCGTTTTGCCTCCACAGGTCGGTGGCTGTGCTAACAGAGTGCATGAGGAACAAGGCGTTGGCCAAGTTTTTCCGCGAGCGCCAGGAATCTCTGCGGCACTCCTTGCCCCTGGGCTCCTACCTGCTCAAGCCAGTGCAGAGGATCCTCAAGTACCACCTACTGCTCCATGTACGTCTGTCTGTCTGTCTTGCTCAAACACACACACTTACATGCAGACAATTACTTTCTATCCCACATACATGCAAGCACAGGCACAGGACACTAATGCTTTTATCTATACCAGTACAAATGGATGTGTGCGGTTAAATAACAGCATTTTTGACTCGGCTCCCAGTGAAAATCTCCACTGGAGAAGCCAAATGTTTGGCCATATGGTGCTCAGTATGTATGTTCCTGTGTATGTATATGTGCTTGCATTAGAGTGCATGTCCGAGTGTGTGTTTATGTGCAGAAACACACACAGAGGTTCCTGTATTATGAGTACACTCCTGTGCACGTGTCTTTTTGTGCATGCAGTTTGTGCAAGTGTTGACTCCCAGTGTTGTGTGTGTGCGTGTGCAGGAGATAGCCAACCACATGGAGAAGGACACAGAGACCTACGAGGTTGTGCAGGAAGCCATAGACACCATGCAGAGAGTGGCCTGGCACATCAATGACATGAAGAGGAAACACGAGCACGCCGTTAGGTTGCAGGTATGGATCACTAAATGTCAAGCGTGTGATCTCATCCTCCGCATGTTCCACGTCTCTCATTATTCCTGTAAATAAAACAGACACGGAGGGTTCAAGTCTTTCAAGAAGCCGAGTCTTTTATTGTTGTGCACAACATTTATGTGAACTCTAGGTTTGATTCAGCCAAGCCTCTGATCCTCCCCACGTGTTATACAAGTCGCTGTGTTTTCCACTGAGCTAATGATGGCCTTGCATAAGGAGGACACATAAAAGGGAAGCTTGTTTCTTTTATCAGCTGGGAGCCAGAAGGGTCAGATGGATGCAGGAATGTGTGTGGAAGCGTTTACTCTCGGTGTCTGGAGAATCTGGAGAAAGAATTGGCTCAGCTGAAATTTTCAGTTGTTGTCACTTTGTCCTTGAAAAACAAAATCAAGACTTTGCATGGTTTGCCCAAAAGTTTATAAAAAGTTGTATTGTTTGTTTGCTAGTTAAAAAAAGTTGGTTATCTCTAAGTTTCAAGTTAATACTGGATCACAGTTTAAATTCATGTTTAAACTTTTGGTGCAACAAGTACATTTAATCTAGGTTTACTGAGGTTTAAAGAGAAGTTTAATTTAAAACTTTATTAATTTCGAACTAGTGTAAAAGTTTGGTGCAACATAATTAAAATTAAACCATGATTTAATCAGATTTAATCAAATTAAATCAGGCTTACTCTGTTTCTTCCTCCATCCAGTAGCTCAACAGAGATCCTCTGTCTTCCTCCTTCATGCTCTTTAACGCACTTCAGTTCTGTCTGGATACGGGATATGGATTACTGTCACTCAGAGTCTGTAGCCTACAGCTACAGTGAACCACAGCATGTGTTGTTTTCACCTTTCAATAGTATTGGAATTGCATAAATTGGGAATGACTGGAAAGCTGAGACTCTCGAGGATTCAGTGGTCATATTCATGTGTGATGATGTGAGTCTCCATAGTAGCAATTTCATTGTAGTGAAACATTTTTTTAAAACTTGACTTCACTCTATAAAATGTGGATAATCACAGCCTGATGAAAATCCACAACCACAAACTTGAGACCTGAGGCCTTCAGACGATGCCTGACTTTCCTACCTATACTGACAATAACAGGGTTTGTAAGCAATGTCCAGAACAGAAGTGCTTGCCAACAAAAAATGCAATGCAATTCCTACAGACAATATCCAAATGTCAAAAGGTTTTGATACCAAATCACTCCATGAATTTTTCTGTGGTGATCCTCAAGGTCTTGGTGTCTTACTGTGGTATTTTGGAGGGATATTTAACCATTTTTATCAATTCTCAAGTGGTCAAAAATGGTCACATTTTGTACCAAATCTGTGTAATAAATGATATCAACCCAAAATCTCTTTATGTTTTTGTCATTTGTCATTGACTCCTCTCACTCTCTGTATTTCTCTGTGCTTTCTGCAGGAAATCCAGAGCCTGCTGACCAACTGGAAGGGACCCGATCTGATCGGCTACGGAGAGCTGGTTCTTGAAGGAACGTTTCGTCTGCAGCGAGCCAAAAACGAGAGAACCCTCTTCCTGTTTGACAAGCTCTTGCTCATTACCAAGAAACGAGAAGAAACCTACACGTACAAGGCCCACATACTGGTCAGTCATTACATGTCCCAAAGAGAGACTAAAAACACACACGTTCCTGCTCAGTAAAAGTATTTTTAACTCCGGTTCCTACATGTCTCTTGCAGTGCTGCAACCTGATGCTGGTGGAAGTTATTCCGAAAGAACCGTTGAGTTTCAGCGTGTTTCACTACAAGAACCCTAAACTTCAGCACACGGTTCAGGTATAGCAACATTGCATAAGAGATCACACATCATAAACACCAGTCCAAGTCTTTGTGAGTGTAATTACATGTTTTGGTTGAACTGTGCAGCTACCTGCAGCACTGAGCAAGAATGCAATCAGAAAGTGTGGCGATTATTTGCAGGTGTCTGATTGTTTTGTTGAGAGCCGTGGCTCACCTCAGCGAGCTGCTCAGACATGTTGGGCGCTTAGAGGCTAATTGAACCATTGTTGTTACCTAACCACTGCGTTCTGGACAAAAATATAAGATAATCTGTGTGACGTAAGAAAGCCATGTTCCAAATGCTAAAGCGTTTATCTCGCCCTCTCAGCCACCTTTTAAAGAGCATGTCTGATGTTATCTTCTCTGTGATGTTTCCCAACTCCACCCTCAGGCCAAATCGCAGCAAGACAAGCGCATGTGGATTCTACACCTCAAGAGACTCATACTTGAAAACCATCCGGCCAAAATCCCCGCCAAGGTAAGAGCTGCTTCTCTCCTGACAGCTCACTGATGGCGTAAACACAGACTTTGAGTGGGATGTTTTGGAAATGTCACTCCCTCTAGCCCACTTCCTCTCTCCGTCATCTCCATCTTTCTTTCCCCTCCTCGCTCTCCTTTAATGTCTTCAGAGTTCTTCCACTCATTTATTTTCATTCAAACACAATCCCTGTTCTGTGTCTTCATCTGCCTTTGGCCGTGTGCGAGTGGAAACTGAGGGTTTGTCTCCAGGGCTGAAGGTCACTGAGAAAGTTCACTGTAATTACATAAAGGGGCTGCTTGTTAACTGTCAGACGTATCTTGGGCCTGTCATGTGGGGCCACCTAGTGGTAAAGCTCATGTATGTCCATAATCAAACCTGTTAAACTCACCCTTTTTTGTTGCTTGAATTCTAGGCTAAGCAAGCCATTTTGGAGATGGATGCGATGCGTAAGTGCCAATTTACATTATACTGGAAATTAAATGAATGAAAATCGTATTCTGCTACACATGTCTATGTAGGTAATGTCTGTGGTGCATTATAAACACATTCATAAAACTTTCTGATCATGTATGGCAACTTATAACAAGGTTTATAAAGTATTAGAAGTACTGGACATAATGTATTATAAGTTAAAAATTCATAATGCTTTATACCTCCATGCCAAATGGATAACAATGCCTAAAAGAAGAATCTGAGTCCTGGCTTACACAGCACATTATAATTATCATAACTTCAAGATTCAAGATGTTTATTTACATGCTGGTTTTATAAATATAATCATGTGAAAAAGCTGGGAAGCTTCATTGCAAAAGTTAAGTAACAAAAACAGTAAGTTAAGTAATAAAAGACAGAACCAGAATATAAAGATAAAATACATACAGTAATAGAATAAAATGTAAATTTATAAAATAAAATACATAATGATCAAATAAAGTATTATGTACAAAGACATACAAATGTAGAATAAAATCTAAAATAAATAAAAAAAATATAGAGATTTTAGTCAGTTTAAGACACTGAGGCTGCATTCATACTGCAAGTCTTAGTGCTCTATTTGATTTATTGCTCAGATTTGATTTTCTGTTTGTTTGTTTGCTTGCTTGGGTGATTGTGGCCCGTACCAGATTCCAGTGTGAACTTGTCACAGTCCTCGGGTGACCTGCATGCACAAATGAACAATAACAAAGACGTCACACGCAGCTGTGTTGTATTGAAGTAAACATGGAGGCCATTGACGTCAGTGTTTACAGCTTCATTTATAAATTTTATTATGTGACTGTGCTGTTCAGTGTCTGAATCACAGGTCTGAGTCACATAAGAGCAAAAATAAATAAATAAAAGGATTTGGGACACTTTTGCTTGTGTTGTGAATGCAGCCACAGAGAACTGCTCTAAGTATTTCTCTATAGTGACCGCCTCGCTCTACATTATCCCGCTTATTACACGGCTACTCACTAAAGAAATCAAAAGTTTGACATAAAATGTTGATCTAAATATGATTTTATTGATTTACAAAAGTTTTCATTGCTTCTGCTTAAAAAAAATAGTCCGTTCGTTTCTACGGTTGGAACTGTAACTGTAAGCAACGGTAACTCCGAAGCGAAGAATTAGCTTATTTAGTATAGTAATTCACATTAAACTGAACATTTCCATTGATGGTGAAGTGAGACAAGGTGAATGGGACGTCCTTGGGAATATTAATGCTGACGTCTCTGTCCTCATTCATGTCCATATTTTCTCATTGCTGTGGCCCCGCAGCTGACGCACCTGGAAACAGTTTTTTACTGTTACAGCTGCTATCAATATTATCTCATCACTAACACTTTAGGAGGCACTCACCCGATCTGCTGCTGCTGCCTGAATTAGAGGATTGAAATATTAGAGGAGAAAATTAACGATTTCTTGCCGCAGGTGTAAACGTCTTTCTGCGGATTGATTTGACAAGATGTGATCCGCCAGAGTCGATCAGAAGCGTCCATAGCAACGGTCTGCTATTCATAGCAACGGTCTGCTATACAGAAATAACAGACCGTAGAATGTTGTAATTGACCAATCAGGATCGAGCATTTGACAATGCCGTGTAATAAGGTTTAATAACAGTTTCTGGAATGGAATAATGTCTTATAAACATCAATAATACACTAAAGCATAACTTGTGAGACACTGGTGTGAGAACCTGATTATTAAAGCCATGTTAACTCTTTATTTTTCAAAACACACACCAGACACAGTGGCCACAAAACACATCAAACAGCCAACCTACACTGAGTATGTAAAAGTTATAATAACTTTAGAAACCAAAATCAATGCAAACCTATTTCAAGGCTTTTATCCACTGGTGAGGAAAGGTTGTAATGCATGATTATAAGCATTTAAAAAGAGTTTTATAAAGCCTAATAAGTGTATTTTTAAGTCTTATGACTGTGCTCATAATGCATGGTGGACATGACCTCCATGTATTTTAATGTTATGTTCTTTTGCCATATGTTTAACCATATTTAATGCTCTGTAATCTCCATATATTTTTTTGTGTGACATCTTTTCTTCGTCATTTCCTCAGATCATCCCGGGTTCCATTACAGCCCTGATGGAGACAAGAAGGATTCCCCTCAGACCAAGGAGGGTCCCACCCCTCGTAGAGGACGCAGGAAAGGTCAGATATAAAAGAAAATACTGTGTTTAAAAGATTACACAACTTTATAAGGATGGACTCATTAATAATTCATTTGTTTGACTTCCCAGAACCTCTATCTAAATTATTGAAGAACGCCAAGCAAAATGCTGCTCACACAGACGGCGAAAAGGTGAGTGATAACCAGAGATGGTGGACATGTTTAGGTTGAAATGAGGACAAGCACTCACACTCATACATCTGTCATTTAACTAAACATCTGGACTTGCTCCTTTTCAGCGAACAAGTCTGGGTGCCACCCTGCTCTCCCCAGTGTCCCAGCTGGCTTTGGGCACTATCGGTCGCAGCCGCAGCCTCATCAACCAATCACAGGAGTCCCTGGATCCTGGCGATCACTATGACCACAGTGACAGAGAAGAGGAGCCACATCAGCAAGATGCTGATGATGAAGACGACAGTGGTCTGGTGAGTTTAAATCTGCCCAATCAGTGATATTCATTACATATACACTTCCAACAAGCTTCGACCTTCATCTCTAGTCCTTCAAACGTGTTAATGCTGACATTTCTGAATTCAGGGAGGTGGAAAGAGGCTGCGAGTCCCTGGCAAAAGCAGCAGAAAGAGGCTGAACCCTCAGGCATCTGTCGACAGTATAGAACAGTGGAAAACCTTCAACATGAGCCCCTCAGACCTACAGGTATTGATCACAAATACACCACTTTAATCTACTTCTATCTTGATGTTTTTAGTAGGGCTGTAGTCAATCAAAGAAAATCTTGGTTGACTGGAATTCAACCTGCTCTTCAATCAATTGATTGGGTGATGGGTGGGAAAATCCATTTCTTTTTCACATGCAGCGATATCGTACCTATCATATCAGCTCTTCTGTCCTCTGAGGCTGGTTGCAGATGTAGTGATTTGTGCTGGTTCTTTGACATGGCTTCTATTAGTTTGGAGCAGAGTAAATGTTTAGTAAATGCCTGTCAGTCAAAAATAAAATACATCAGGTCTGCATATGTCCCTCCCACAACCGACAATAATGGATTAAGACGTGCATCACTCCTTATAAAAGAGACATCAAGGACTGTCAAACCACTAAGAATTTGGTCTGATAAGAACATATCAACCAACCAATCAACCAATGGACCAAAATGTGTCAGCCCTAGTTTATAGACTGCCTCAACAACCTCTTTCCTTTTCCACAGAAAGCCAGAGAATCCCTGGTGAGGGAAGGAAGCCACCACCCGCCACTTCTCAGGACACCTCACGTGATGGAGGAGCCTCCAGAGACACCCATTCCCTCTGTAGTAGTCACTGATAGTGACCCTGCTGTGAGGAATATCTGGGCAGACCACCGGGCTCGCAGGGCCATGTTCCCCACCCGCCAGAGAACCATGCAGCCTGATGATGAGGACGAGGACATCTACCAGATGTTTGTCCCCACAGAGCCAAGCGGACCGGAACCAGAAGCACCCTCGGAGAGGTCAGAGGCCACCTCGTCGCCCAAGACAGCTCGGCCCTGCAGCTGGCACGTTGAACAGGTTCCCACTGTGCAGATTGACCCGCCGCCCAGTGGTGGTAGAGTCCTGCGGAGGGCGAGCAGCGCTGGGGAAAAGGCTACAGAGGCTCGACAGAGTCCTGATGATGACCAGTCTGGTCACAGTAACTTGGAAGTGATCCACACTGAATC
Source organism: Lutjanus campechanus (assembly GCA_027495735.1). NCBI lineage: Eukaryota > Metazoa > Chordata > Actinopteri > Lutjaniformes > Lutjanidae > Lutjanus > Lutjanus campechanus. Next base: position 5,119 of record JAJHUR010130832.1, on the reverse strand, counting down.
ATCCAGCAATGACATATCTGGATCATCATCAGCTGAGCAGCTAACGATAGATGATATTGAAAATGTGTATGACAACATCAGCTATGAGGACCTGAAGAGCATGGGCCTCGTCAGAAGAGACCCCGAGGAAAGCCAGTCACGGAAAGAAACATCTACAGATGCACAGGGTTCCCAGGTCCAAGCAGCAAGAGTACCAAGTGCTTCAGAGGTTCTGGGTGTCATAGAGCCGATGATTGAACCAGACAGTTCCTCAGAGAGCAACAGGTCTTCCACACAGGAGGGGAGGCCGTTTGGGACATGTGACATCAAGATGGAAGAGGAGAACATCTATGACACCATCTGTTTCAGGGAGCCCCCGTCAACAGAACTTAAAGGAATGAATGAGGGCAACAAACTACAACAAGAGAGGGACAGTCTGCTGGCCTCTGAACAAGACCTGACCGAAAGCCTTAGAGGGTTTGTATCTGAGGAGAGCCTCCATTTTGGAGAGGATGAAGGGCCAGACAACTCCCATCCTGCCCCATGTTCCTCTGAGCCAGATTATTCCTCCTCATCTGCCTCTGAGACGTTTTCTCAACAGAAAGGGGATAAGATGTCCGAGCAGGTTGACGAGATCTGGAACGACCTGGAGAACTACATCAAGAGCAATGAGAAGAAAGCTGATCGACTCCCTGCTGCCTTCCCTGTTAGTGCTAGTGAGTCTCCTAAGAAGGCTCCCTCAGTCAAAAACAGCCCTAAAAAGACCCCCGTTGTAAGTAGTCCTCAAGCAGCCAGCCCTCCAACTAAGAGTCCCCCAACACATCAAAAAACCCCACCTGTCACCTCCACACCATCATTCACCATCCCAGTCATCAACCTCCCTGACATTCAGAGTGAAGGCACTGCTGCCGAGGAAAGCCACAGCCCTCCTCCTGCATCACGCCCCCTTCCTGACACCCCAGAGCCCCTCCCAGGCACAGTTAAGAACATTCGTAAAAGACTGGCTCGCCTCAGCAGCGGCAGCTTCCGCCTAGAGGACGACGACCTGGTGGAGCTTCCTCAACGAAACGCATCTCAGAGGGATAGTGGCCTCAAGGATCTTCATGGCTTGTTTCCAGGGGAGCTGGCAGGTCTGGACTCACCCCTGGCCTCCTCCTCTCTCCTGCTGGGTGAATCTGTGGACTTTCCCCTGGAACTGATGGATAAATCAAAGAGCCGGGTGTTCCTGATGGCACGACAGTACAGCCAGAAGATCAAGAAAGCCAACCAGCTGCTGCGCATGAGGAGCATGGACCCTGGAGACTCTTGTAGTCGGGCCAGAGCTGAGAAGAAGCAGAAAGATCTGGCAGCCATCTTAGAAGAAAAGAAACAAGGGGGCGCTGCCATAGGTAACTCAAAACATGTAGCTCCCAGAACATTAATTTGTAGTATTGTTGATAGTTGCAGCTAGGAATGCACTGGTCCAGCTTACCTAACCCTAACCCACCCAAGAGATCCTGTCTTGAAGGGAAGCCTTGATTTGCAAAACTCTCACAAGATTTGTTTATGCTCTTTCTTTATTGTGCACCTTGTTCAAATCAGTTATGTTTTATAATACACCAACACTGTGGTTAAAATCTAAGGAGGTCTAGGGACAGAAAACTCTTAGTTGGGGTTAGGGACAGATCGTCATTCTTCGCAGGTCTGGGGTTCCCTTCTAGATACAATCTTCCCAATACCAGTTGACCTTTTGGCTCTGTGCTTCAATAACTATTGAACAAGCTTGGTACCTGGCTGAACCCTGATCAACTTTGTCCTTTCCCGTACTTAGATATACTATGTGCCCGGCTTGTCTATGTTGAAAAGAAAAGTTAAAAAGATGTTACTGGGAGACAAATATATCAAGTCGCATCCTAATCAGCTCATGTTAGCAAAATGGTTGCTAATCTACATCAATTGTTAGGTAGCTTGTTACATCTGATGGCTAAATGCTAGCTAAAATGCTAGCTAACCAGCTAGCTAAGCTACATCAGCTGTTAGCTAGTTAGCCAGCATTTTGCAAACATTATCAAACTCTACATGTCCCTATATGTCGTTTCTATGGGAACCTCAGCGACATCTTCTAACCATCTTCAAAATTTGGTTTTCTTTTCAACATAGACCAGCCTAGAACATATCATATCTAAGTACAGGAAACATGAAAGAAGTTGATCGTGGTTCCATAGGGTACCAAGCTTGCTCAACTGTTACTAGAGGACAGAACAAAAATGAGCGAGACTTTGAAAAAATCCTCAATTCCAGAACTTATGTCTTAACTCTCCATACCTCACTTCTAAGAATAATTGGGGATCTTCTAAAAATCATGTAAAGCTTAAAGCTGTAAGTGGAGTCATTCATACACCACTATTCTTTTTAGGCTTGTGCAAATCCCAGCTCCCATCACTAGTTTTGTTTTTAGTATCTTCTATATTCTTCTGTAGAGTATTTTCTGTTTCAGCTGACTTTGTAAATGGGCAACTGTATGCTTACTAAGTTCAGCATATCAACTAGTAGCCTGATAGTATGTCAATTTTGTGTTCACAGCTCTTTTATACTGTCCACAATGCCTTAAAAAAAGTCAGATATTGCAGTATTAAGAATAATACTAATACAAACATACCCTACTGACACCTTCTTTACCTCCTCTGTGTTCCATCTTCAGGTGCAAGGATAGCAGAGTACTCCCAACTCTACGACCAGGTCATGTTTAAGGATCCTCCAAGTCCTTCTGGTCAGACCTCTGCTACCCCACATCATTCCCATCCAGGGCTGCCATCTTCTCCGTCCATGCCTGAGACCTCCCTGGCGGAGGACTGGCTTCACTCCACCTACAGCAACGGAGAGTTGGCCAGCTTTGTCTCCTCATCCAGCATGGCGGAGGATGCTCGGGCGTCTTCTACCCCACATCGCAGACTTACCTCTTCTTGCTCCATCCCTTCTCTCCAGACCGTCCCTCCCTCTCCGACCAGCCCGCCGTCCCAGAGATGGAGCATGACGGCGCCGAACGAGAAAGAGGAGCATGTGTACAGCTCCATTAAGAGACATCCTTCCTTTAACTCTCCTTCCTCAAAGTCCTCCCCTCCCAATCACTGTCAGTCGGTCGGCTCTCTGGGCAGCCAGCAGCAGGAGAAGAACCAGTCAGGGCTCAAATGTAACGGACCCACAGTGGATCAATCCACGAACAGACTCCATGGCCCCAGTCTGGGTCGCGCTGGTCGGCAGAGTAGCCTCCCAGAGCGCTCCACCCAGGGACAGTCAGACCTCACTTTACACGACGGTCAACAGGTGGTGGTCCTGAACCGGGCCTCTGCACTGACCATACTCAACGCCACCCAGAACTACCTGGCTAATTTTAAGGACAATGGGGAAGACGATGATGACTATGTAGAGATCCGCTCGGAGGACGAGACCGAGCAGGAGCAGGACAGGTTGGCGCAGCGAAACGGCAGCTCGGCCAATCAGACCCGGGGTCCACTTGTCCACTCCCAGAGTCTGCCGTGCACACCGGTGCGCTCCTGCGACCCGCTGAAGTCTCTGGACCGTGAACAGCTGGAGAAGTACCTGTGGAGCGAGCCGCAGCAGAGCCAACCCAAAATCGTCCAGTCTCTGAGGGAGAAGTTTCAGTGTCTGAGCTCCAGCAGCTTTGCCTGAGTCTGATGACAACTAAAAGCCAAAAATATATAAACATACCGCATATAGCAACAAAAGGGACACTGCTGCTTCGCCTTGAATGCCCTACATCATTCAACATCATAATCCACAATCAAGAATTAAACCAACATAACCATCTCTCAACATAGACCAGAAGCAATTTCTTTGATTGCAGACATGTTTGAACACCTGAACTCTCTGTTACAGGGCTTCGATGTAAAATGCACAATAGGTTACTATTAATAGTCAAAATGCCACATCAAAGCCTGCATGTGAGCTGCCTTAGCACTTCCAGGTTCAAACTGTCTGTACATGTATGTTTCAAAAAGATGGGGACAAAAGGGAGAAGTGGTCAAAGTAATTTCCAAAGGCATTCAGTGTGACTGAATGGATTCAAAGGAAGTCAAACTCTTGTATTGTTTTATGTGGGGATAATTGGAGTCGTGGGGAATTGATTCTGCTGGAGGACTTGTGCCAATAAACTGTTGTACAGATACGATAGTTCAGGATATCTGTTACCCAGTGTACAAAACAGAATCTCCTCTGTGCCCGACATCTCAAACTGAAGTACAAGTTTCAAAAATCTGGTGATCTTGACTCCACACGTCAGGGGTTACCTCTTCAAGCTCTTTCTTTTAATTTGCTGTTAAGGTTATTTTAACTGCATTTTCAGCACTAGTTAATCTTAAAGTGACAGTTTGGATTTTTGAAGTGGGGCTTGATGAGTTACTTACCAATTACTCAGTGCATTACCAACAGTGGATGGTGGTCAGCACTCCCCCAGTTTGGAGAAGCAGAGAGGAATACCAGCACAGAAGCAAAGTGATGAACTGCTGTGGGCAGAGTCAGCAGCAAATATATTTTAGCTACTTAACAAAAAGACCCATCTATAAAATTCTACATCAGTTTAAGTGTATGTTATATTTAGAGTATTTTCACCACTTTACTTTGCCATCAGACCACTTTGCTGGTAAGAAATTGCCATTATATGAGCCAAATATTGATCTCTCCAAACCAATCAAACTCAGTGGGCAAAATTAGTAATTTTACCAGGCAGAAGACAGGAGATACTTGGCTCCCGCTGCCTCAACTGATTACTTTGTTTGTGTTATTATATGACTTTGGTGGATGCAAACAAACCCTTTAAAATACCAAAGTCACAAAATAACAGAAACAGACGAACGGATTGAGGCAGCTGTAGACCAGCAACTCCTGTGTTCTGCGAGGTGAGATTGCTGTTTTCGCCTGTGGAGTAGCATTTGGCTAATATAACAGCATTTTCTTAACAGAAAAGGCTGTCTGATGGCAAGGTACAGCAGGGAAAGTATTCTGAATATAGTGTACACTTCAACTGATATAAATTTTTTGGGGTGGATGTTTCTGAGGTGGCTAAAATACCTTTTGCGGCAGTACATTGCTTTGCTTCCTACAACAGTACTCCCGCTGCTTCTCCAAACAGGGGGTGTGCCGA
>JAJHUR010130831.1:0-16533 GCA_027495735.1 Lutjanus campechanus | reverse complement strand
TCACTGTAGAAACTGTCGGGTTTATAAAAAGTGCATCTTGAGATTTTCATGTTTTATGTCTAATTTTAAGATTGTTGGATTATATAATTTCATCAGATCTCATGCATGCTGTATGTTTATGTGTTTATTCCAGATCCAGTGCAGAAGTGTCCATGGATCCGGTGGTCTCGCAGGGAGACATCGAGGAGCCAAGTCAGCCATCTGACAAGGCCAACCTCCCCTCCACCAGCCAGGAGCCCTCCTCCAGCTCTGCAGGTACACAGTAAATTCCTGCTGTGATCGACTACTTTCATCACTTAATGTCTCTCCTTCAGTTCTGATTGCTGTGTTGTGAGTTTTAGTTTTGTTTTTCTGTTTAGATACAAGCACTGCTCCACCTAAACCCTCTCGACCAGGGCCCAGCAGACAGCTGCAGCGCTGGCCAGAACACCGCGGTGGCCGCATGAAGAGAGGAGGTAATTTATGAAAGCAAACACACAAATTGGGCAGTAATGGCGCTAATATTACTCATTAGAGTGAACATGTTTCAGACTCACTGTGGCTTTGTCATTACTTATTCCATGGTTCATTTTCAGGGTAATAAAACAAGAAGAGAGGGCTCAGGAAAAGCATTAAAGTCTGGTTAATTTTGTATCTGCAAAAAACTTAAATATTAGCTTATGATATTGTGAATAAAAGCAGGAGTAGTTTAACAAAAGATTGCTCCAAAATTGTCATGGTTAACCAACGAAAAATAAATAATTGACACAGTGTGCTATTGCTGTTATGATACTGGAATTTATAATACCAATATTCAATACCAATTTTGATACCATGGGGAAAAATGGCATCAACATTGAGGGCATAGAATCTTAGATTTTCATTAAATACTAAAGGTAACAAGGCTATAACATGACAAAGGTTCTAGGGGGAAAAAAGTATCTCGGCCTTTCTCTCAGACAGATAAAAAAAAAAGTTAAATGGCTCGCCAAATATACCTGGTCAGCCTGCTCAAGTCAAGTCTGTGTGGGAAACACTGACACCACTGCTGCTAATCAAAACATTCACTGCAGAGTAAAAAGCTTTGATTTCTCACTGATAAAAAATATATATACCGGTATATATTTACTGCAGCTTGATGGAGCATTTTCACCCATTGTCCACTTAGATTTCTTGAAGGCTTTGATACAGAGAAATGTTGATCAGCTCATCACACCATTATCCTCTCTGACACCGTCAGTGAAGTGATGCCGTTTAACACAAATTTGTACAGGTTTTCACGTTAAAATCAGCAGCAGGTGGTGTTTTCTGTTGGCCCAGGGGTTCAAGAGACTGAGCCTGATCCATAACATCCGTCGTTTAAGTCATGTCCACATCTTCTGTCATCTTTCTACTTATGTAATAAATTCCTAAAATGCCAAAAACAATATTTTTCAAACAAAAATCAGCCGCATTAATCATGTAGTTTGATTTGCCCAGTGTTTATGGGTTCATAAGAAACCAAAAGTACAGTTCCAGTGTTCAAACATTTCACTACTTACTTCCTTTCATTACAAAATTACACGTAATTTTACAGCTCGGTCTTAAACAAAATAATCTGCCTTCTCTCCCAAGATTGTGAAGTGAAGTCTGCTACGAAAAATGTTCCCTTCCTGAAGCACAATTCAAGTTTTTCATAATCATCCGGCCACAAGAAATCTACATAAATGGAGGACAGTACATTCCTTGTGTCCTCAGACAGGACAGCGAAACAATAAATAAACTTCATTCTCAGTTTCACTGAGCTCGAACAACAGTAATAGTCTGTTCTCCTCCAGAGTGACATTAAACCTGCCCGTCTCCAGGGCTAATGATGATGTTCCTGACTGAAACTGCACATAAGGATCTTAATCCTGATTAAATTATAATGCACAAAAGCTTCTACACTACAGCTATTCTTTATGAGACAGTATGTTTATATTTTTTGCTTACAGCATTTATCAACAGACTCGAGAAACATTTTGCTCCTTATCTCCTGAATGTCTCAACATAACTTGTTCTGAAAAATGAATGACAAATAATTCACATAAAACAAGGATTTCACACTAGGTCACTTGATTTATCTTTGAGAGTTTTGCAAATAATCCATTAAACAGCCACGCATAGTTTTGAAACAATATTACCATATTTATTGCAAATCAGAATAAAATTACAAGTTTCCAGTTTGAGGTTTCAGATTTTTAAAAACTTTTACAATATATAATACAAAATAATGTTATATAATATCATTCTTTAATATATTTTATAACATATATATATATGAAGTTGTTGCATGCCTTGAAAATAGTTCTTAAACATCTCAAACTGATCTTTATGTCTCCTTATTCATTAATTCATAATGCACATTAACTGCAGTGCAACAAGTGTTTTGACAGCTCTACATGTGTATGTACTCACAAGGCTCATAAATATTTGCTTCATTTTAAATTACCAGTCAACCAACCGACCATGTTGGTTTATTATAATTCAGTTTCATGTTTATAAGAATAACAGAGGAAACACGATCATTCTTTTACATTTCATTCACATTTTATACAGCCACTGTACAGAATTTTTACATCAGTATAGCAGGCTTTGTTTTGAATAAAACATCTTATATCTCAACAGGTCAAGGATTCCCTTCTCGGGGTATTCCTGGGAGAAGATTCGCAAGATGAAGCACTAATGAGAAAACTTGACAACCATGACTGGAGAACTTGTCATTCCTGTCAGAAACACATTTCCCCAATCAGAGAGTTCAGATTCTCTTTTCAGCCTCGATAATGTTCACTTGTTCTGAAAACTGTTGTTGTTGTTTTTAGTTGCATTTATTTTTTTTGTGCTTGTAAAGTACATTTTGTAATCAGTCTGTGCTGAAGCAGTGAGTTTTATGAAAAATGTAATAAACTTTAAAACTATAAAACAACTTTCTTTAACTAAACTTTCTTTGGGCATTTGAAGATGTTGTTGCTCTGAGGTGACGTGTTGGCTGCGGGAGCAGCAATGACTGGACGTCCACCATCCATCCTCACGTTGTAGGATTTGGCTGCAAAAGAAACGGAACAGTTTGTTGATGAGTTAATTAAGCGTTTTAATTTATGCATGTTATTTAGGATGTACTTTTTATCCATGTATATGCCAGTTTCCATTTCAGTGAACATGTATTTGGCAAAAACAGTCCTGACTTCAACCGACTCTGACAGCTTTTGGCTGCATCAGGACATGAATTTTAAGAGCTGTAGTTTTTCTTGAATGACATAAATGACTAGACAGACTCCTGGCGTGACACAGACACAGGCTTCAAACTGAGTGAAGTGTTTTGTCTCTTCAGACACGAACTTAAACTATAGGTATCATGATTAAAGTGGAAACTTTTTAAAATGGAACGTATGTGGATGGATAGACAGACACCGCCCTTAACGACCTTTACATCTGCCTAATCCCCCACCCCACCCTGACACACGCACACCCAGACACACATGGTCCTTGTTAAGCATTACAGACATGATGTGAACGAGAGTAACAACTGTCTCATTGCAGACAGACAAGTGAAGGAATTTATGTCCTTTTGAAGATATGAACAGAGAGGTTAAAGTGATCAGTTTCTTCCGTAATGACCTTATAAATTCAGGTCTTTGATGTGCAGAAAACATCACAGAGTTTGAAACATTGGCGTGTATTGATGACTTACATCTCGAGAAGACGTGGTATTTGTATCCCTCTGGTTCTCTTTTAGTCGGGATGGACACAGCAGCTGTGACGGTGGAGGGGAAACCTCTCCAGGATGTCCGGATGTTGACGGATGGGCCCAGAAGAGACACTGAAAACAAAACATTTCAGTGTAAAACTAGTCAAGTGCTATAATAGATTAAGTCAGGTATATTCAGCTACTTTTTTAAGCCATATTTTAAAAAAGTAAAGTGCCAAGGGACCAAATGTCTGATATCATGTAAAGGTTAAAACTTTAAGGAAACAATGCACATTTTTCTTTCTCCGCTTTTGGAAAAGCCACAGTTTAAAGTCTACTAATAAAAATATGATCTTCTAATAAACAATGTAAACACCCATAAACGTAGAATGTAAGTAGGTTGTTTAAATTAAATCACAATGATATAATTTTTCATATTTATAAAGGCCCAAAGGGCTCAATGAGCCCAGGGTCTGCCAGTTGGAGAGGTCCTGAGTATGTATAACTCATGTGAAATGTTTTCAACGGATTATTTAATTTTGACATTTTTCTGTTCAACCTCACAACCCTTTCACAGTTGCAGCCCTGTAAACGGCACACAGGCAATATATTTCCACTTGGCAATTATTTACAAGATGGACCTCGCTGCCCCTCTCGCCCTCAGAAAAGAATGACTCACTTTTTCGGAGAAGTACATGTGTTGTAACTCAAATAAAACATGTTTACGTGACTTTAAGTAAATCTGTTAAAATGTTCAGCAAACACTCAGCGCACCCACCACAGTTACATTTAAACTGGACCACACAGATGACAAAAATAAAATGCAATCGACAGGTCTGTCATCAAGATGAATTGATGAAAAAGTTAAGTGTAAAGTTAAATTCTTGGGTTACCTGCTTGTCGAGCCACTCGGTTGCGGACTGTGTAAATGGCGTACTGGACTTTCCTGCCACATGTTGAACTTGGGACGTACTGGTATGAATATTTCTGGACTAATCCACCTGCAAGAACCAGCCAAGAGTCAAATTTCAGAATTTATTCATGCAGTAGAAATCTATTTTATACAATGAAAAAAAAACTACAAAAGCAATGAAGTTTAGAAGAACATCAGTAGTTTGTTTTTGTCTTTCATCATCACCTCTCTTGAAGAAGTAAACTGACTCTCTCCTCCTCTGGTACTGAGGCACAGACAGAGCAGCTGTGATGTGGCCCCGGAGCCCATCAAAGCCTGTTTCAATGGGCTTTGGATACCCGGTGTCCAAAACATCATTTTCAAATCTCCAGTACTGAGCTCCCTGCAAAGATCACAGAACAGAACATTAAACCTCAGGTGACTAAAATCAGCCTGTGCAGCACTTTACAGAGGTGGCCGATCGGCCAAGATGACTCAGGAGCAAATGGAAGATCAAAGAGGTACCGAAACGGTGTTTTTAGCAGCAGAAGTGCATCCTTGTGGTAAATTTACCCTGAAGATGTATGTTTTGCCTTGGCAGTTGCAGCGGGTGAACACAGTGTCGATGGGTGAGGGGACGCCCCACACTTGTGTGATGCCTTGCGCCGGACCAGGACCCCCGTTTCTGTCCAGGAACCAGAAATAGTGACCTAAAAACATAAAACCATCACTACATCAGAGTGGTCCACGTGCATATATCAGCACTTAACAGTTTATACTGTACTTTCAGTACTCTTGCAATGGTGGAAGTATAAGTAAAAATATTATCAGTAAAATGGCCTTAAAGTGTTATGAATCTAATAAATCTTACACACTGGACCTTTAAGTAGAGTTCTTGAGTGAATATACCAAATCATTTTCCACCACTGCTCTCTCTGTATGTCAATTAACTGGTGTTGTTTGAACACATGATACATTTCTTAGATCTAATGACTGTGAACACGCTCAGTAGCAGCTGCCTGTTTGGCGCTCACCTCTGAAAACCACAATAGTGCCGTTCCTCAGCGTGGTGACTGCACTGACCGGCCGCCCACTGCACAGATTTGTATCGTTGCTGTCGTCTGGGAAAAAGGACACATTTGTGAGGAAACCATCTGTTTGAATAAATAAGCAATAATACAAAGAAGCCATGCAATCACAGACTGTGTTAATGTAATGCTGTGCTCCAGGAGCGTTCTTTAAAGTAGCTGAGCTTTATTTCCCATTTCAAAGGACCGTTTCATTTACAGTGAGGGAAAACAGCCACCTCCATCACTTAATAAAGTCTAGCTACGCTTTGATGGAGGCTCTGTTGACCCAGAGGCATAATGAAAAACACAAGTGAGCCCATAAAGCAGGCTGTGAGCAAAACTAGGGGCGTCCATTTCTGCAATAACTCATGTAAAATAAATGAGATATTAGCAGAGGCTACAGGAGGGAAATCTGGATACTTGCACTGTAATTTCCTCTGTCAGAGCTACAGAATTCATCTTTGTGGTGATTTGTTTTCTACGTGTTGAGAATCTTAACATGTCGTACCTGCTTGGTAGTCTCTGGGATCCTCTATGTTGAGAGTTTGTGCAGCGTCCAGAGGCTTGGCCTCAGGTTTGGAGCCAGGTATAGCCACAGCTGGTTTAGCCACAACTGGTTTAGCTGGCAGTGGCTCGTAAGGCTGCGGTTTGTCCTGAGGTTTTGAAGTGGCCTCAGATGTGCTTGGTTTGGTCGGCTCTGGGGTGACATTTAATGAACTAGCAGTGGTTACTTCTGATGTAAAAACATCTCTAACATCATCCTGTGCTGCCTCTGTGGATGTAGGAATGTGGGTTGTCAGGTCATCAGACCCTGCAGGATCTTCAGGTCCCGCTGTGATGTCCTCTGCATTGTCAGTTTGATCTGCTCCGGGGTATAAAGTGGTGGCCTCTGGGATGGCTGTTTGGTCCAGTGCTGATGAGTCAGGGATGAAGGTGACCTGAGAGGCCTCTGTCGGTCCTGTGGATGCTAAATCCACAGGTGGGTAACCAGCTGTGGTTGTAACATCTGGCTTATCAGAGGGCACTACACTTGGATCTATACTCTGTGCCTCAGGGAACACTTCATCCTCAGGCTGTGCCTCTGCCTGCCCTCCCACCTCCAGCTCTGGGATGCTGGCAGTCGGAGAAAACGCTGTTTCCGGTTCTGATGTCTGAGCAGGCTGGCTGGAGTCGTGGTCAGGTGCTGTTGTGGGCTGAGGGACAGTTGTACCTAAGCTGGTAGGATCACCGGCATCTGGAGCAGGAAAGACATGATTCCAAAGTTTTACATTTATATTAAATTTAGTCAATGTTAGTAAGAAGCTGATGAATTATCAAATTATTGACAACATGTACAAATGGGTGGCAGAGTAAAAGAGAGCAGAACATACTGTACATGCAACAAATGCAGATGCTTTCATACACTGACTGTAAAAATATATATTTTTCCTTTTACCTGTACTATTTATCCATCTAGATAGTTTGGGTGTGAGCTGCAGAGTTTTGGAGATATCAGCTGCAGAGATGTCTGCGTTCTCTCTGATATAATGGAACGAAAAGGTACTGTCTCTCTCCAGAATAAAGTTGTCAAAAGTATTGATACTTTTTCAATACCACGTCTTTCTGTCATTTTTTTTTAATACTAATATTTTGCCAAAGTTTACAATTCTGGTCTTATCCATCTATACCTGCCAACCTTAACACTGTGCAGAAGGAAGCATGCATCTACATGAGAATGAATGAGAGGTTACGGCTCAGCAATGGAGGACGTTTAATGATTGCACCCCATGTTGTCACAAGCATGAGCCTCACATCCATAAGTAGATGCATGTTTCCTTTTGTGAGGTGATACACAGTTCCATTATATTAGAACGAGACAAGAGAGACATCTCTGCAGTTGATATCTCGAACACTCAGCACACAAATTATTAATAAGAATAATTATTCATATTAATTGCACTGCTTAGATCAGCAGAGGGAATATCTTACGGAAGAATGTTTGTCTTCCAATGAAGTAAACAGACTTAAAGAACCTTAAGTTGAGAAGGCTGATGGTGTAAATATTTGGGCGCTACATGTTGTTTTTCCTTTACAGTTTTATTTAATTGCATAAGCACGAAAATGGAGCTATGAGCACAAATCTGAAGACCTGAAGCTCGTGTATCAACAATAAGATCCTAGACTGCAAGACTTTAAGCACAATCCCACTCTTTTTATTCAAATATAATTCTAAATCACATTTTTGTAAAGGTCTAAGCAAAAACACTGGCCTTCAAAATGCTACATCCTGATTAGGGGTTTGGAGTTTTAATAAAATGGTTACCTCTTTTCAGTTTTGTGTTTAGAGTCTTGATAAATTGAGATGTACTTCCAAGAAACGTGTTTAAACAATTGGGAAAAAAGTGTGTATTTTCCACCTATCTGTTTGTTACTGTTGGGTAATCCCTGGATATCACATACCTGCGCTCTCAGTGGGGGCTTCCTCAGTAACGGTGGAGGGGAGGTCATCGGCCTGTGTTGGTTCATTGCCTGAGCCAGTCATCTCTGGCTGAGAGACGGCTGTGAAAGTCTCTGTACTGAACTCCAGAGCGTCTGGATACTGTGTGGGTTCAGCAGAAATCTCCAGAGCATCTGGATACTGTGTGGGTTCAGCTGAAATCTCCAGAGTGTCTGGATACTGTGTGGGTTCAACAGACATGTGATCCTGCAGGTCGGGTGTAGACGATCCGTAGCCACTGGTGCTCTCTGGGATTGGGCTCGCCTCTGGATCCTCCATTCCATTGTTGGGATATTCACTTGGAAAGATCTGGCCGTACATATCTAGAGGAATGTGACAAATGAGAAAAGGTGGACGTCACACACTCATGAAACTTTAGTGGTGGAAAAAACACTTGGCTAGATTTATTATCCATGCATGTCATTGCTCACCATCACTGAGATCATCTTGTGGATATGATGTTGGACTGACCAGAGGAATTAAAGGATCATCTGTGGGCAAACAAGGAAAAATTAAATAATATACATGTTCATACTTGGCAGTAGAGCTGGGCATTGTTTAAAAACAATAATACCAGTACCCTTAAAGTGATACTGACTAACTACCAATGGAGTGCTTCATCTGGAGTGACTGGCTGTGAGCAAAACTATATAAACAGTCGATACTGGGTTGTTTCACTCAATACCTTACAGGTATTATGCACTGATACACAGCTCTACTTGGCAGTGCTAACACAGTTTTTAATCAGTACTATCTACTATCTTTTTTGTTTTTTGAGCATGCACATTCGAGCTGCAACGATAAATTGATTAGTCATCAACTGTTAATAACTTGATAATCGATTAGTCATTTTTCAAGACAAAAATGATCTGATTTCAGCGTCTCAAATGTGAATATTTTTTGGTTTCTATGCCAAGAAACGGAATATCTTTGGACTGAGGACAAAACAAGACACCGAGCACATCAGTTTGGGGTTTTTCAAACAACAACCAACGTTTTTGTGACATTTTATGGGCCAAACAACAAATCCACTGACCTTTCCTAAGCCCCACCCCTTTTTGCTCTGTACTGCAATAACATACTTGCAATGCAACAGACTTGTGGGGTCTCACCTTAAGTTAGATAATGTTCGTAAAACACTAGCTAACTAGCTAGCTAATGATTGATATACTGTAGATCATCTAGCTAGTTAGCCAGTGTTTTGTTAACATTAACTAACTTACGATGTGAATATATGTCGCTTTTACAGGTGCCCGCAGCAACATCTAACAAACATCTCCAAAAAGTGTTTTCAACATAGATGAGCCTAACACGTAGCATATCTAACTAGACTACAGGAAAGAAGAAAGTTGATCAAGGTTCCAAGTTTGCTCAGCTGTTGTATTGTTGTTACTGAGTGAAAAGGGGCAGGAAACAGAACAGAAAATTAATCAAGAAAATAACTGACAAATGAATCGATAATGAAAATAATCATTAGTCTGCTGCACATCCCTGACTGTGAAATTCCAGACGGAAATGTCACGAAATGTCTTCCTCCTGAGAGAGAAGTAACAGGGATTCAAGAGCATCTCCACCCACAAATACTATTCCCAGCCAATTACTGAATTAAAACCTCCAAGAAAATGTCCTGCCGTCCTCTCTTGGCTTCATTCTGTGCTTTCCTCTCTGGTGACTGAGCCTGTGCCCGTCACCCTCCCACACACTCATGACAACACTGCTTCCTTGTGTTTCTTTTGGCCACTGAGGCCTGCGCTCTTGGCTTGTTCTGGTGAGACCTGGCCTCAGAAGGAAACCACAGCAAGAGGGCCACAGTGTGGCAGCCGACTGTCAACATCTTCCTGCGGTCTTCCTGACACATGCCTTATTACATCTGCTGAGTTCAGCTCATAATTTATCATTTAAGTAATCTAAAACAAATTCCTTTCAGTTCAGCATAATCAAGCAAAAGTTATTTATGTGATGTGATGTGAAATAATGAGAAAGTTTTAAAAAAGCATAGTCACCTGCATTGTTTCCCTCGCTGAACGAGTCCTGCTCTGTTGCTTCATTCAGAGTTGGCTCTGTGATAACATTCATGAATAGAGGTTAGCATATTAACACACACACAAAAACAATTTGCTTTAAATCCTATATTACTGAAAATGCAGGAAAAAAATCAATTTTTGCCAAATCAGTTATACCTTTGGGTTTGTTATCATTTACATTTTGGCATGAATTAGTCTTCCCTGGTGCTGTAGCACTGGCTGCTCCATTGATTTGTTCTGTGGTAATTACCAAAACAGAAAATATTGTCAAATTTAACCCAATGCATCAGTGCAGATTACTGCATGCATTGCATGCTACTCCACATGCTGGTGGACATGCAAGTTCAAATCAGATTTAACCTGGCTCTTTTGCACTTCAGCATTCATGCACAGGTGCTGATCGCAGGTCAGGGCTCTGACCTTACTTGCAGCCATGCAGTCACAAGACCGTCACTGCATTTGCTGGTCACTCAGGGTGCGCAACTTCCCCTTATAAGACAATCTGATATGTATCCGGATATATGAGCTACAGTATGATTCAGGGACGTTCTGTGCAATGTGATTCGATCTAATCTGATACAGTTCTTAACATTTGTTTACTGTAGACATTTGTTTTCCATTATAAGTTAAAATAAGCCAACTCTATTAAAATATTTCATAATAGGAAGGATTTTTGTGGCACAGAGAAAGAAACGGAAGGAAAATATATAATTTCTGAATTACATGGTCTTGTGTTTATTACTTTTCCAACAGACAGTTAGATAAAGAAGACTTATTGTGTGAACAAACGTTTTGACATTATGCAAATAAACCAAAGTCTGTCTCAAAGCTTAGAAATGGCCAGACTTTTGTCCAATTTTCTTTCCTTCTTCTGAAATACAAATGTCTTTCTAACTTCAGATTTTAGATTTGAAAGTGCCCTCTTAACGGTGTCAGTGTTGTCAGACACATCATTCTTGTTTTTAGCTTGCAAGAAATGATGCTCTAATGCTATTTTCGTAAACCTTGTTTACAAGAATGGAGAAGCTGTGCAGAATTAGAATCAAACCTCAACCGATTTCTATCTTTAGAATCGGGCCATTACTACTTTTTTATATATATATATATATTCTATATATTTCACTTATTTGATGCTCTATTGTTGTTATGTTGTTATGTGGCACAAGAAATTCCTTCAGGATTAATTAAAGTTCAGTCTTTTCTGTCTTATCTTGACTGGTTTATGGTATATGTGGATTGATTCAGGGGTCTGCGTTTCTTTAACATTAAAACCGGTTTCGGATTCATATCATGAATCGTTACACCGCTGCTGGTCCTGAATCAAACGACCACCAAATGTCACAAAGACACCAAAGATGCATGGCCACTTTTAACTGAACCAGGACAGCAGGCTCATACTGAGTATGAGACTGTGAAGGAACATCTGTTAGCATGCAGAAAATGACACACGCACAATCATGCTGAATTTGTTGCTCAAGTCTTACCGTCTGCATCACAGTGGGCTGTGAAATCTGAACAACACTGATTGTACTTTACGCAGTCGGAGTCGCAGCTACACAGCCGACCTCTTTTGAAGTTTTCTCCACAGCGACCTTTACATGAGTTTTCTGTTGAACACCAACACAGCAAGTGTCAGCACAACTGACCTGTATAATAACACTGCACAATGCTGATTATATATCAGACTCATATAATTAACACTTAAAACTTAAAATCTGTTAAAAATTGACCAGTGGTGGAATTCAACAAAGTACATTTACTTAAGAACTGTACTACAATACAAATGCAAGGTACTTGTACTTTACTAGAGTATTTCCATCTACTACTTCTTACTTCTTACTTACTCAGAGGCAAATGTACTTTTTGCTCCACTGCATTTGTCTGACAGCTTTAGTTTTTTTTTTTTTAAATCCCTCTTGGATTAGTTGGAAAATGCTTTGTCAGAAAGCTGACATTTTAGAGATTTGTGGTTCTCACAGGACAGCGATGTTGATATTACACATTATGATGCGCTGCTGTAGATTAAACCACCCAACAGTATATAAAGTTGTTAAACATAATAGGAAAATACTGGAGAATGAGATGTTTTACTTTTCATACTTTAAGTACATTCTGCTGACAATAATTACATGTATTAGTGATTTTCTTCCACCACTGAAATTGACATTTACAAAAATCTGTAATCGGTAACAGTATCAGTATTTGATGGTTGAGATCAACAAAGTGACATTTTCTGTGGTACTGCTGGTGACAAGATTATAAGTATATCAGAAGAAAAAAGTCTCACTTGTGGTGCACTGAGATTCGAAGTCTTTGCAGCACTCTCCATAAGACAAGCAGTTATAATCACACTGGCACATGTAACCCCTGTAGTACTCAGCACCGCATCGTCCTCTACAGCTGCCTGTTTATGAGAAAGAGAACACGGAAACAAAAAATAAATAAATGTCAGTATTGGACATGCAGTACAGATAACAAGACTGCATCTGTGACTTTAAAAATTCCACTATTTTATCTCCAGTGACATGATCTACTTGATGACACAGTCTGTAAATAATACAACTGTGCCAGATATTGATTGCTGATGTATTTTCCCCCTGTGGTAAAAAAAAAAAAGATTAACAGAGTAAACAAGAATGAGTACAAGCACAGAAAATATATACATTCCAGGAAAGAAATGTCTGTCAATCAAAATACTGAAGAGTACATTTCAGCTAAATGTTTCCTTGTGAAATATAAATGTCACATAAGTTATACTCACTCTGAGCAGCACTAAATGTCACGGCACAAGCCAGCAAAATAACAGCACACAGTACAGGAGAAGACATCCTTCTGTCAATCTGAAACTAAAGCATGAGACACAGAATAAATAAATCTCAAGATTTCTCTTGTGTCAGGAATGCATTCATGAAAAATCCTGATATACAGAGGAGGGAATAAAAAGTAACCAACCTTGTCTGTCCTCTTGTCAGAATCGTGCTGAGGGTTTGGGTCGGCTGCTTTTATAAAAGGCTGAGAGAGACCGGCTGACTTCCAGTTAATTGACAGATCCGGTCTAATTAAAAGTGTGATGATCTCACAGGCTGAAAAGGGAGGGTCCTCCAGTCCAGTCAGACCAAAGGTCTAGACATCATGAGTCCCCACAAACAGCTGGAAGCACATCAACACACATCTGTGCCAGACAGACGGCTGACTTCACACACCTCTGAGCACAAGAGAAAAAAAAAAACAAAAAAAAAACAGGGGTTGTGACTTTTTGTTAGGTCACAAATGGGTGAGCTGGACATCATGACAGACGTGGTTTGTCAAATTAATACCACATGGACGGACAAATAACCTAGCTACAGCTCATTAACTATAATAAGTAAAGTCTTTAACTTCAGCGGTCAGCAGGGTTTTTTATTGTTCAGTCTTCTTCAAGCACAGGCAGACTACTGTTTCTATGGTTACATGCTATCAGAAACATAGTAGCCTCAGTTTATCCCTCTGGAGCCACAATACAGAAACTTCCTGTCTTAAGTCTTAAGTCTTAAGATAAGAAAAATAAACAGGAGTTATCCCAATTGAGTATTACAGAAACAAATCCTAATTAACTTTAGGAATCTTTTCTTATCTTACTTTATCCTATTTTATCTCATGTTAGGAAATCTAACATCACTTATCAATTTTTATGTCTGTTACCTAGCAACCATCACTACCTTTTCTCACCCCGCAACTTTGTAACCATCTGTTTTTTAACATAGAAACATATACAGCAAAAACAATACTACTGTCACTTGCATTAACTACTGTAAATGAGCACAGTTGTTATTAAGTTAGTTCCTACTGCAGGTGGAAAAGTGAAAGGATAGCTTGGCAATTATCCTGAAGTTTATTCAAGATTTTGGGAAATAACTTGGGAGATAAAAGAAAGAGAGTGGGCTAAGATGACAGACACGATCTCTATCGTATTTGACATCCACTGTGTAATGAAAGAGCAACCATACAGATTAAACAAGTTAGCTAACACTATCATTAGTTACTGTTGAGCACTACCGTTAGCTAGTTAGTAAGTTAGTGACTACTACAGGTGGAAAAGTGAAAGTTGGGATAGCTTGACAGAAGTTTAGTCAAGATTGGGAAATAAAAGGAGAGTTACTTTGCTTAGCTACTGTTAGTCAACACTACCATTAGCTACTGTTAGCAGACACTAATGTTAGCGAACACTACCCTCACTGCCATTATGTTAGTGAGCACTACCGTTAGCTAGCTGAGTTAGCTACCACTACTGATGGAAAAGTGAAAGTTAGGATAGCTTAACAGTTAGGAGAGCTTATTTAAGGTTTGGGGAAATAACTTGGGAGGTAAAAGATAGAGTGGGCGATAGCAATAAAAGAACAGCCATACCGATTAAACAAGTTAGCTAACACTATCATTACCTACTGTTAACAAACAAAACCATTAGCTATTGTTAGCAAACACTACCGTTAGCTAGTTATTAAGTTAGATACTACTACATGTGAAAAATGAAAGTTAGGCTAACTTGATAATTATCATAAAGTTAGGAGAATTTATTTAAGATTTTGGAAAGTTAGGAGGCTTACGTAATACACTTCTTATCTTAAATTAGGATAGGAACATTGACTTAGGAACTGTTCACCTGTAATGGCTTTTTTCCGAAGTCAGGTCCTAACCCTAACTACCATACTGACCAAACAGTTACGATAGGATCTGTAATCTACCAAGTTTCTGTAATACGCACCCAGATGTTTATCATGATGTATTATATCACACTAACACATGACAATACATGAGACTGACATGAGAGTTTTTCCTTGCTACTGTCACCTAGTGCTTGCTCATGGCGGGAATTGCTGGGTGTCTGTAAATGATATTATAAAGAGTACGGTTTAGACCTGCTCTATATGAAAAGTTCCCTGAGATAACTTCTGTTATGATAAGGCACCATATAAATAAAAGTGGCTTTACATGACATGATTATATTTTTTGTAGGCTATGTCAAATAAATCTAAAAAGTAGGTGAACTGACCACAGTTGTTTACTTCTCACTGCTGAGACAGTACATTTAATGTAATAAGGGACACACTTAGGGTATTGGCCATAACTATGCTTGAGGTTTCTGTCATCGACGAACAAATCCTTCCTGTTATGGTGTTGGCTCTCTGCATTGTCCCCTTACTGCAGTAACCTTATTTTGTCCACTGTCCACTGTCACCACTGCAGAAAAGACAGTTATTGTATTGTATTGTTAGTGTATTGAATTATTCTTTAGTACGGTATGGGCCTGATTTATTCTCTTTTGAGAATTTGGAGGCACTTACAATAAGATGTGATGTTTTTAAAACCAACTTAAGTTAACATTTATTCACGCATTAAAACAACTATAGGCTACATTTGTCTCAGTGGTGGTGCTATTAGGTAATGTGTCTTCTTATTCAAAAGTATTCTACAGACCCCTCATCAGTTTGCATTTGTTTACATCAAGACCAGTGCAACCAAATATTTTTTTTTCCTTCTCTTGTCTTCTGTGAATACCTGGAAAATGTATATATAGATAAATCTGAAGAGGGTAATAATCAAATTTTGGTCATGGTTTATGTTTTGGTTGTCAGGTAGCTCAGTTGGTAGAGTGTATACACCAGACACACAGAGGCTGTGAGTCCTCTGCAGTGGACAGGAGGGTTCAACTCCTGCCTGCGGCTGTTTGCTGCATGTCATTCCCCCGCTCTCCCTCCCTCTTTCCTCTCACAATCTTCAGCTGTCCGATGTGAATAAAGGCATTAAAAAAGCCCCCGAAAATATTTTAGAAACCACTTTGGTTGAGGGAAGGGAAGCACTGTTACCTGCGTCACCACTTTTAATTAATGGCTGAGTGCGAGTTTCCATTCGAAAAGAATACTAATGTGATCTCCCTTCAGTTCATTGGAGAAAAAAACACAAATATTAGAAGACAGACAAAAAAAAAAATGTTATGAAAATATCTATCCTGCTTTTCTTAACTTTTTAAATCTTGTGACTCCTTGGGCAGGTCCTGACTCCCGGGCTGGAAACTACTGAAGTAATTACACATGTGCATCACGCATCTGAACAAAATGCTATCTGTTTATCTATCTATAGATTATTGATGCTAGATTTTTCCACATTTAGATAAACTACATTTGGCTGGGATTCCCGGTTAAGTTTACAGAATTAACGTAGGGTATTTCGGTTACAGGGGAACGACAGATTGGATCCCTCTCGTACTGTGCCAGATTGATTACTGTGCTGATGTATTTTTATGATTTATGGCTTGTCTGCATAGTGGGAGTTTTGTGGTTGGAAGTGCCGATGAACCGTATCATGGCTGTGGTATTTTCTCATCATGTCATGGTCCAATTAGAGGTAAA